>PVIC010020854.1:0-29065 GCA_004025085.1 Thryonomys swinderianus | reverse complement strand
GCTACACAATGAGATCAGAGCCAGCCTGAACTACAAAGTGAGACCCTGTCTCAAAAAAAAAAAAAAAAAAAAGATAAAAAAATAGTCACTTAAAAAAAATAGAATCACTTATAGAATCACTAAGTACCAATGGAAGGAACAGTGTGTAGCCAAGTTATGAATCATGTTATACAGTCCACGGTTAAGAGCCTGTGGAATGAGACCTGAAGAGGCCAGGAGTCATTTTCAATGAATGAGAACAGACCCGCAAGGTGGCTTTTATTTAGAAACTGCCCAGTGATTTGCCTGGCTTGGAGACCCCCTGCTACCCCTTTTCATAGTCTCAGGTGATGCAGGTGAAACTAAATTCATTCACTACTGTAACGTGCTGACTTTGCTAAAGTTATTGGCACCACAAAGATATAATTTCTCAGTGTTATTAGAATTGTAAAATTATTTTAGTGGTATTAAGTTAATCCATTTTTGTATTGATTAATGTGGCAGAATGGAACTTATTACAGTTACTCTGTTCTAGTATATGCAGAATTAGGATATTATAGATCCACAAATCAAAATAAAAGAAGGGATAAAGGCTGGTGTTTGCAGAAACACTTAAATACAAGCCAAATATATATATATATATATATATATATATATATATATATATATATATATGTATATATATATATATATATTTTTTTTTTTTTGAGACAGGGTCTCGCTCTGTAGTTCAGGCTGGCTCTGAGCTTACTATGTAGCCCCAGCAAGCCTCGAACTCAGCAATCCTCCTGTCTCTGCCTCCGGAGTGCTGGGATGACAGGCGTGAGCCACCATGCCCGGCAAGCCAAATATTTTTTTTTATTACATTTATACCTAACTATAGACAAATTGTGTTCTTTTTATTAACTGACAAATTTTAAACTGCTGTTAATAATGTACTAAACAGTAAAATTTTTTGGTGCAGTCAGTAGCGTGAAATGTCACTTTCATCTTGGTTTTGATTCAGTAAATTTCATGCTAAATTGACTGCTGTGACATACATAATGAAAAATCCAAGCTAAATTTTATATTTTTCATTGATTTGCCTTATTTTACTCTTCTTACCTCTGGATTCTGGAGGAATTAAATAATATTGGGATTTGATATCTGTATCTCTTCCCCATCCTGAGCAGATCACCCCACCTTCATATCATCACCTCGTCTCTTGGCTCTTGTATCAAGCAAGCGTTTGCTCACGTCTCATTACTCACAAACGCTCCGTCTGAAGGTTCGCCGGCTGCAACTCACTGATAGCCTCGAATCGATGTCCGTAACGCTCCCTGGTCACCGGTGGACTTGCAGAGAGGGCCGAAGTGCACGTCCGGAGCGGGGGCGGAGCGGGCTCCTCACGGACCCGCTTCGGCTGGTGCTGTGCAAACAAAAGCACCCCGCCTTCAGGTCTGTCCACCGCCTCGTCTTCCCGCTTGTGCGCGCGTGCGAGCTGCTTCTTCGGTTTCTCTATGGGAAATGTCCCTGGTGCGCCACCACTCACCGTCCGGGGCTCCTGAGCGAGGGGAGTTCGCGGGGTTTCACGGGAAGAAGGGACCAATTTGGTCAGATTTGTTCAGACACGGGCTGTGGTTCTGTTGGTCACAAATTCATTAATGAATGAAAAATAAATAAATAGAATTATAGAAGTAAAGGTAACATGGTACCTAAAATCATGAAAAACGGTGTATTGTCAAATAGAGAACTGAATTTATTTTAAAGCCTCTGTCTTATTAATTTTATTTGTTCTTTATTTCCATACACTCACATGACGTTTAATCATCATATTTTATTTTTTGGTTGTTTTGTTGTGTGTGTGTGTACTTTTTTACCTTAGAAAAATCAAATAAGAAAATGACACTTTACAATATGTCTGTAGTTATAATGTACACATCTATGTCTTAATTAAATTGAATGAAATTGTAGTTTAATTCCCCATGACTCTTTTTCCTTGAGAAAAGTCAGCTAGAATGTCAAAAAGTTACTAGGAGGTTCTTTTTTTTTAAATGGTCTATCTTTATTAGTATATTGCATATACATATCATACCATGATCACACTTGATGTTGGGAATTTCTACCAGTATATGACACAATTTAATTCTCACTTTTCCTGTTCCCCTACCCACCTGACAACCCCCTACTCCCTAAATACATAAGTTTTGTTTCCCTTTTTAATTACCATCACGTTTTTTCTTTGCCCCTCATTACTCACCCCTGCAACCACATTTTCCTTTGAATATTTTTGTATTTCACAATAAACATCACACATTCTAGAACTTAACATCTTCAGTTTCTCATACTAGAGAACAGGTATGATATTTACATATCTGTGACCTATTTATTTCACTTATGAGTATGTCCTGAATGTACATCCATTTGAGTATAAATGACTCAAACTTATCATTCTTTAAGGGAAAATAATACTCCATTTTATAGAAAAAAAAAAAAACACATCTTCTTTATCCAATCTAGAGTTTAGGCATTTAGGTTGTTTCCAAAATCAGCTAATACAAACCAAGCTGCTATAAACATGGGTGCAGAAATGTCAGTATGATATGATTCTTTTCATTCTTTTGTGTGTATTACTAGCAGGGTGATAGCAGGGTCACATGAGACTTCTAATTCTAGTTTTTTTAGGAATCTGCACACTGACTTCCATAGAGGTTGTACCAGTCTACATTCTCACCAACAGTGGAGAAGGGTTCCTTAATCTCCCCAGCCTCGCCAGCATTTCTTTCTGGCTAATTTAGAGATAGCAGCCATTCTTTGTGGAGTAAGATGAAATCTTAGTGTTCTTTTCACCTGCATCTCTTCAATAACCAACGATGTTGAGTGTTTCTTCCGATGGTTGCTGGCAGCTTTTACTTCTTCCTCTGAAAAGAGTCTGTTCATTTCAGGTGCCCATTTTTGAATTGGGTCTTTAAACTTGAGGAGACTGACTTTTTAAAGTTCTTTATATGCTCTAGATGGTAGGCCTCTGTCTGAGAGACAGCTGTTAAAGATTCTTTCCCAATTTTTTGGTTGTCTTTTTGCTCTGCTGATGGTCTCCTTTGCTGTGCAGAAGCGAAGAATTTCTTCTGCTAGGTCTCATGCTATAGAGGTCTTGTTCATAAAGTCTTTCCTTAAGCCAGTGTCTCCAAGAGCTTTATACTAGGAGTTCTTGATTGGCTGTTTCATCCTTCCTTATATTTAATAAGCCACATTTTATGTTTTCTGTGGTCAAAAATTCACATAAAATGACCACATTAAAATTAATACTGCAAGCTAGGTGTAATTCCAGAACTACGAGGCTGAGGCAGAAAGATCTCCACAAGTCTGAGGCCACCCTGAACTGCACGGTGAGTTCAAGGCCATTTTTAACTACATTGGGAGACCCTGTTTCAAAAAATAATAATAATAATACGGTAAAAGGAAAATAAAACTTAATACGGATACATGAAGTCCTAAAATTTGTAGCATGTTTACATATGATGAAAGTGTTCTTTAAAAAAAATTATTTTAGTGCCGGTGTGGTGGGTCATGCCTGTAATCCCAGCACTCAGGAGGCAGAGGCAGGAGGACTACTGAGTTCCAGTTTTGCCTGGGCTACATAATGATCTCAGGGCCAACTGAACTACAAAGTGAGATGCTGTCTCAAAAAATTTTATCTTTATTGGTACAATGTATATACACATCATGATCACACTAAATATTGAGAATTTGTACCAGTATATGGCACAATTTAATTCTCATTCTTCCTGTTCTCCTACCCACCCCACAACTCTCCACCCCTAAATACATTTGTTTTGTTTCCCTCTTTTATTACCATCACATTTTTTCTTTACCCCTCATTACTCACTCCTCCACCACATTTTCCTCTGAATATTCTATAGTCTTTCTTAAATCAAGAACTTTAAGACAAAACAAGTCTATATATTCAGGAGAGTTTAATTAAGATGTAATTAATTAAATTAATATTATTTCATATTAATAAAAGTCAGTGTTGCTGTTGTAGCAAATTTGATCATAGCCTCAGGGTTGTACCCTACATTTTCTGAACTCATACTGAGTGGATGTGTAACTGTAACTTGTACTTATAGTCATTGTTTTCCTGAGACAGGATTTCTGTATATAGCCCAACCAAGTCTTGAACTTATAGATATCCTGCCTCAATCTCCTGAGTCCACAGATATCAGGTGTGCTTTTTAAATCCTCGATCTGGCTGTCCAAGTTTAGATTGCACACTCAGTGATAAATATGTACCTTTTTCTTCCTGTTTGCTTGTTTGTTTTAGGTTTTCCTGTTTCTATTTTAGATACATACTTTATGCAAAAAGGAGAGATACAGTGCCCTTTGTATGCATGTATTTGTAACCTGTGCTTGATAAAGATATAAAGAGTTTATGGAAATGTATATTTATCATAGCTCATCATTTGAGCTTTACTAAAGAAAGAAAAATAGGAACTATTTTACAGAATAGAAAAACATGTGTGTGAAATTACATGTGCCACAGAGGTCTTAGCATGAAACATCTTCAAAGCCCATAACAGTTTCCTGGGAAGCATATTCTTTTCATAAGTGTTGTCTGGAAATGTAACTTAATTTTAACCTAAATTTACTGTTCTGAAATGGATTTATTTTATTTGTTTTTATACCTAGAGATGAACCTGCTATTTTTGACAATGCTACATGTAAATTGTTTCACAAAAAAGTTTTTATATGTTGATGTCAGATATATCATCTCCAAAAGAAAAATTTTAACGAACTCTAAAATCATATTCATTGTCACATTTTACCCAGGCAAAATTATCTATGCTGGCTCCTTGGTTTGAAAATATGAATGCTTTGTATTTATAATTTATCTGTCTGTAGAAGGAAAAGGATCATACCCCTTTGGAGATTAGTATTTTGGTAGTTTTTGGCGAAGAAGATTGCATGCTATTTTCAATTTCTAGAATCATTTTTTCTAAATGACAACTATAGTAATAAAAGTTGTCTTTACTTCTAAAATTATATGCTCTTCATAGCAATTGCTGACCTCTACAAAGAGGAAAATAAACAACACTGTGCACAAAAAAGATATATTTCAGCATACTAGTATCTCACTTTGCCAAAGCAGAACCGCTCTTAGGTGGAGCTGTCGTTCCTCCAGATTTTTACTCACAAAATTTTGTTACTCACAAGAGTATTTCTCAGCTCACAAATAGAAGCCATTTTCATGGTTCACGAAGTTAATAGAAAACACGGGATTCCCAGCAAACTTCATGGGACTCTAGGAAACAATTGCGTCTATACAAAAACAGAACTATTATTTTTCTACAGCTGATAGTGATTACATTTTCTTAACAGTGCTTAAAAATCCTTTTCTTTCCCATGAAACATGAAATGGTGACCCCCAAAATGAATTATAATTATGTGCAAAGATTATGATGCTCTTAGAGTGGTAAATAATTCAATTAAGACTGATTTCAGGAGGTTTAAATAGATGTTATAATACAAAGATGCTAAATATGGAAATTAAAATCCAAATCATAGAACACAATTTATGAAATTACCCTATTATCTGAATACTTAATTCACTTTAGAAAATTCTAAATGTTTCCTATTTGCAATGGAAATTCCATGTGTGCATGTGTGTGTGTATGTGTGTGTATATCCTTCTGTGAATTTAAACATTTTAAGAAAGAGAAAGAAGTTAAAAAATTGTTAGTATCTAATCTGTTTTTGTTGAGTGACTGAGAAACGTTTTTGATAATCCGGGTGTGAAGGTCCCAGGGTGTAGGCCTCGGTGTCTGCCTCCCAAGTTGTTGGGCGGGATGGCAGATGAGGAAGCATCCCAGATGTTCAGAGGAGTGCAGCCTCAGGGCGGCGCTGCCGAGCCCATTTCCTAAGCTTCTGTCAGGCGCCATTAATCAGTCCTTCTGGGAGAGTACGGTTTTGGAAATGGTAGTTTCCATAGTTAAAAACGAAAGCAAGTAGAGACTATTTCCCATGCTGTTGGTTGTCTTTTAGCGGTGCCAGTGACTTCTTTTGCTGTGCAGAAGCTTTTTAGTAGGATGAGATCCCATCTGTTGACTCTTTCTGCTAGTTCTCAAGCTATAGAGGTTTTGGTCATAAAGTCTCTGCCTAAGCCAGTGTCTCCAAGAGTTCTACCTAACCTGTTTTGTAGCAGTTTTATCGTTTTTGTTTTAATGTTTAAGTCTGGAATCCACTGTGAATTTAATTTAGTACACAGTGAAAGAGATAGGTCTAGCTTTAGTTTTTGGCAGGTTAAAGCCCATTTTTTTCCAGCACCATTTGTTAAAGAGGCTGGCTTTCCTCCATTGAGGGTGTTTGGCTCCTTTTTAAAAGATAAGGTGGCTTAGTGTATCTGGGGTTGTGTCTGGATCTTCTAATCTATTCCACTGGTCCCCAGGTCTGTTACTTTGCCAGTACCATGCAGTTTTTATCATAGTGGCTTTATAGTAAAGTTTTAAATTGGGGACTGTAATACCCCCTGCCATGTCCTGGTTCCTTAGAATTGCTTTTGCTATTCTAGGTCTCTTGTGGTTCCAGATAAATTTTTGGATTATTTTCTTTAGCTCTGTGAAGTATAGTGTGTAATTTCAGTTAGAATTGCATTGAATCTGCATAGACAAAGGGCTATTATCTAATATATAAATAGAAATATATAAAGAACTTAAACAAATCATCTCCCCAAATTTAAAGACCCAGTTCAAAAATGGGCATCTGAAATGAACAGACACTTCTCAGAGGCAGAAGTCAAAGCAGCCAAGAAGCATATGAAGAAATGTCCAACATCACTGGTCATTTGAGAGATGCAGATGAAAACAACACTGAGATTTCATCTTACTCCACAAAGAATGGCCACTATGGCAAAATCAACCAACAATAAATGCTGGAGAGGCTGTGAGGAGAAAGGAACCCTTCTCCATTGTTGGTAGGATTATAGACCTGTGCAACCATTGTGGAGATCTGTATGGAGATTCTTCAGAAAACTAGAAGTAGAGGTCCAATTCAACCCTGCTATCCCCCTGCCAGGAATATTCCCAAAGGAATTTTAAAAATCACATTGGAAAGATAGATGTTCATAGCAGCTCAGTTCATGATAGCCCAATCTTGGAAACAACCCAAATGGCTATCAACTGGAGACTGGAGAAAGAAGGTGTGTTTCTTTCTTTTTAATTGAGTATTAGTCTGCCATAAAGAACGACAAGATTCATTCATTTATGTGCAAATGGTTACACTTGGAGGACACACTAATAAGTTAAATTAATAGGTTACAGATATGCAAATACCAGATCTTTTCTTTGATATGAGCACATGTAAATATAAATAAGTTCTAGAATGTATGATAGTTCATGTAAAATAGGCACTTTCCAAAAGGAATTTGGTGTGGGAACATAATGAAGGGAAGGAATAAATATAATTCTGAAAGAAAATAAAAGAGCAGGTATATAGAGGGTGGGTGGGTAGGGATGTGGGTAAAAATGAGAATTAACTTGTGTCATATACTGGTACAAATTCCACAATGTTGTGTGTGATTGTGAGCTGCATATAAAATGTACCTATAAAGAATTAAAAATTCAATTATAAAAACAAGAGAACATATTTCATTTTTCCAGTATTCTTCCTTTCAGTTATGTTTATTTCACCATTCCTTTAGTATTTTATGTCTATATTTGTAAGCATTTCTCATCATATAATACCCCCACGTTTCTTGAAAAATTTCTATCCACAGTTATTATTTTGAAGACTTTTCTTATGTTAATATTATGATTGTTGTATTAAAAAAAACTAGTAATATCTCTCTTTTTGAAGGGGACTTGACAGGACTTTTTTTGTCAAATTGCATAGACACATTTTCTTCCTACTTTTTTTTTGTACAAGGAATTATTTTTCTTGTATGAAATCACAGTGCGATGAGGGGTGTGCCTCGTGGGGGTGGGGTGTGCAGAGAGTGCACACGGGAGCCGAGCACTGAGAAGGCCTGTGTGGTCGGTGATGGACAGAACTCCGCCCTTCTGGATACGTCCGCTGTAGAACGTGTCACTTCGCCGTGGAGATGCGCTGGACACCACATGCTGCGGCACGTACAAAGCACAGCGCCTCAGAGTATGTAATAGTGACTGTGCTTCTTACTCTCTTGCTGAGAGGTGAGTGCAGTACCACTAGTGACAAAGGCTTGTGCAGAGCTGATACACGCACAGGAAAATCTCCCCATTCATACTGTGATTACAGAATGAATTTCACTGGCAAAATGTTATTCAATTTAGATTTGCTTCACGGAATAAGAGCTCACAGTGCATCGAAGATGGGGTTAGCTTTGAGAGTTTGAGAAGATACTAAATGTGATAAAAATAACAGTGAATGTTCACATATTTAAAAAATAACAATCAAGGTACATTAACAATTCTGAAGGAGTTCTCGAAGTCCCCTTTTGTGTGTGTAGTTTTGCAGTCATGGTTGCCTCAACGTATGTATAAATACGTGTTTTTAACTATTATTTTGACTTTCTGGAAGAGCTAGAAGTCACACAGTGTTGGATAAAGATTCACCATAATATTTTCAGTAGAAAAATATTGTTAGGAATTAATGACCCACAGGATGATCACAAACAAACTGAACGGTTAAATTAAAACTTTATTACAGAAAAAGCATTACCATTATTGCTCTTAAAAATATCCCAAATCCTCCTGCTTATAGCAGATAGAATTATGCATCATTATTGAAAACAGATCTTTACTGTAACAAGTCTTTTTAAAATTTAATTTCACCATGAACTTTCATCCCTTGAATATGATTTATTCAATAACATAAAGTATCACACTACCCTATGACACCAAACTACTTTTTATTAGGAAAATGGTAGATTCTTAGTAGTAATTCATAAAGATACAACATGTCAAAATAACTTCAAAACATCACATTGTACTGGATAAACACAATTTTATAAACCCCAGTATAGTTAGAACCAACATTAAAAATAGAAAGTAAAAAGTGAAGTCTTAAAAATGTCAAACTAACAGTACAATTTGCATTTCTGTGATTTTATTATTGATATAATAATTTCTGAACTGAAAAGACCTTTTGATGTTGTCCAAGCAAAGCACATTCAGATTTCATTTCTTTTGGCCTAGACAACATAAAATTTTAGGTTAAAATACAGAAAAAAAATGTATCCCTGTATAATTAAATTTAGAAGCTAACTATAATTATTCATGTTTATGTAGATTTTATTTCCATCATCCTGCATTAGAGTTTATCAGCTACTTTTGTATCACAGGATGTATGAATTAAGGGGTCAACAAATGCAGAATTCTAAAATGAATTATATTTCATAAGCAATGGGAATGCAATGTGTACAGAGTGCTTTCAGTGCTGTCAATGTTGTGATCCTGAATTGACTATAGAAATTGTTTTCTTAGTCCTTTTACTCAATCTCTACAATGTCACTTATACTCTAGCCACTAATTTTCTTCTGATCATTTTTTTCACCAAATAAAAAAACTATCAATTAAAATTATAGGTTAGTCCACAAGGAAAATTTGCACTAATACTTGCGATAACATTTCTATCCCAAGTTTTTGAAAAATAATACTGTGTGTATAACATTATAATGGTATCATTATGTTCTGCATTCCATCTAATGATAAAAAAAATCTTTCAAAATAGGCAAAAAATAACCTCATCCACTTAGAAATGATTCTGAGTTATTAAGGAAATTTTGTAGATTAAGAAGGAGAGAAGATAGATGGAAACTTAAACATGCATGTCTGCACATAGTATTAATATTTCTTGATTGTTATTCCTGATATTTGTGTGATAAAAACTTTGTTGTACCACTGTACTTTTCTCACTGACTTTAATAATGTTTTGACATTGTAAAAAGGGAACTGTATTGAGTGAGGCTGAATTCATCATTTACTTCAGCGTGCTGCGTTGCATTCACGTCTTTAGACACAGTCTGAGCAACCCTTCAGGCAGAATTTAATGAATTGTATTTCCTGCCTGAATTGTCTGCAGTGCTGAGTTCTGCAAGAGAATCTAGGAGGAACCTCAACTGAGCATGATTTTTCTCTTTGGGAGTTACAGGTTGGTCAGAGCTATATTTAAGTACAACTGAAAAGCATGTCATTCTCTGACATGATGTCAGGAAAGCACCCAGAGCCTTTGGAATGAAATTCTATTTTTTTTTTTTTTTTAATCCTGGTGAAGAGAGGCCTTCACTTCTGAACTGTAGCCCAATTTTCTAGCCTGTAACACACTTTTCCCATCACGTTTTTTCTTAAATATTAATGTGTTCTGTTGCTATTTCTAAATATGTGATTTGAGGTCTGTGTGTTGTCCTTTGTTTGAAATATTTTACAATTGTGCTTATTTACATGAGAATCCTGTAAAGATATTTGTTTTGATGGGCCAAAGAGATTTAGCTCAGTGCTCCCGTGCCTGCCTAGCAAGGGCAAGGTCCCTGGCTCCATCCAGTAACCACATATAACAACACTGGACATGGTGACTCATCCTTCCCAGCAATCATTAGCACATACCACAGTGTCAGGCGAGGTGACCCATGCCTGTAATCCCAGCACTCAGGAGGCAGAGGCATGAGGGTTCCTGAGTTCGAGGCTTGCCTGGGCTACATAATGAGCTCAGGGCCAGCCTGAACTAAAAAGCAAGACCCTGTCTCAAAAAAAAGAAAATAAAAAGTTCTTTGTTCTGAAATATTCATGAGAATTTACCTCCATTTTTGCTTTTGTGACACATTATACAGAGAAGTTACATTTTTTAGTACAGTGTATATATTTGTTTACCTTTTGCTCCACATATATTTCTCTATATTATTTATCTACTTCTTTAAATAAAAATATAATTATTTGATAATTAAGTTTATGTAATTGGATTATATGAAAATCAAAGATTTCTTCATTTTATAACATACTAATACATTTCAATTTATATGTGAAAAAGTTTCTACCAATCTTTTGTAAACATTATCACTAAATACTTCCATCTGTAGGTTCAACTTGCAGCTAGAAATCAATTGTATTCATAATACTTTTGTACTTAAGTGATAAATAACTTTGAGATCATTGTCAGCACTGTTCATCTGCCTGTCTTTTTAACATCAACAATAAAAATAATCACTAATTATTGAACCTCATTCATAGGCTTGTTTGGAGAGGTAAATAATATATTCAAAAAATTTATTCAATATGTGGTATATCTTAAGAACTAAAGTAAAATATATGAAATCAAGACTTTGTAAACCTGGAAGGACAAGGACTTCTCAGCATTCTGTCCTCAAATCCCTTTGAGATATGTTGCTTAAAAATGTGCTCAATTTACTTTGTTAAACAAATGAATAATTTTTAAATTTTCAAGTAGTCTCTAGTATTGTTAAGAGAGGAATCCCACTTAAATTAATCTCAACTGAGAGCTATGTTATCCAGTGAAAAAAAGAAAAAAAGGAAGCAAAGTGAATTCTAGTACCAAGAACCAATTTTTTTTTTTTTTTGAGGCAGGGTCTCACTTTGTAGTTAAGGCTGTCCCTCAGCTCACTATGTAGCCCAGGCAAGCCTTGAACTCAGCAATCTTCCTGCCTCTGCCTCCCGAGTGCTGGGATTACAGGTGAGAGTCACCACGCCCAGCATTGTATGTGGTTACTGGGATCGAACTCATGGCCTTGCGCTTGTGAGGCAGGCACTGGAAACACTGAGCTAAATCTCCAGCCCCAAAGAACCTAATTTCAAATTGAAGAAAAGGTAAAAACAGGAAATAGAATATAAAAAAAAGGTCAAATATTTAAAGTTTCTGAAACAATATGTTTTTAGGAAGAGAGAGAAACCTAGGACATTTGAGGTTATTCTGAGAGTTTTTAAAATAGTTTGTACCTAGATAACTAAGTTTAACTGTAGGCTGTTTCAAAGGCAAAGTAGTTTTCAAGATAGACCTGCTTTTCCACATGGGAATAGCTCTGATTTCATGATACAGAAGAGCCTATGCTTGGATAAATTGATTTCTGATGTTATATAACAGTCATAAATGCTAAGAGAAGAGTGAGGCACAGGCCTGTGACCCTTACTGTCCAGCAGGCGGTGAGGGCAAGATGATCATAATTTTGCAAATCCAATCTTAACCTGGGAAATGAGCGACTTAGAGAGAATCCCTCACAAAATCAAAAATGAAAAATAAAAAACAAAGAAGAAGAAAGTCATGGAGATGTATTATAAAGACCCGGAGATCAACCACTAGTACTGAAAAAAAGAATCACAAATATGAGATGCTGTTCTTAGATGATGGCCACATGTTTGAATCACAGTCTGCATAGGGTGAACAGAGTATCCTCAGGACAGTGTGACACAGGGACTGCAGACAGGCATGATCATCACAACGTCACCATCATCATCTGCATCATGTTCTTCAGCTACCACAATGAGGAACCCGAAGTGCTACATTAGGTAACACATCAGTTTACATTGTCAGGAAGAGGAAATTGAGGATATGCTATGCTACACAGCTATTTCAAATCACCATTCATAATACTGGGTTATAATGGAAATTATATTATTCCAATAATAGGAAGATTTAAGAATGAGCTCTATGAATGTATTTACCAAAGAAAAGGAGAAGAGAAGTGTCTAATAACTAATGATCAGGAGTCTAAAGATGATGTCTTAGAAGTCTCTGTGGAAGACCATTTAGGAAATTAAGAAAATGATTCCATAAGTATAGGTAAAAATCCATCATAGATAGATAAAAATTAAATTATGAAAACTCTTTGTGAAAAATGAACAGAATGAAAAGAAAGGGAATAAAAATGTCAATAAATTATAAATTGAAATATGAAAGCTAAAAGGTATAATATGTCTCTTCAGAAGCAAGGAGAGGCAAGGGATTGACCCATCTAGTACAAACCACAGAAAGATAAGTAACAGTTTCTGGTTTTAAGAATCTTTTTGTGATAAATTTGTTCAGTACTCTGATGCAGGGATGAGGTTACAACATGCAAATGATTGAAGAGGAATATTGTAACTCCCAACCTCTAACACATCCAATACACTGTGTCTTCTGAAATCAAAAATGAATATTGGGAACAATAGAAGTCAAGAATAGGAAACAGTTACCGAGGGAAAGATTATCTTCCAGCTAAGAGAAACAGAACAGGACCCAGAAAGTGGGTTGCCCGGGAGCAACGTAGGTTCTACCTGTAAACCCATGAGGCTTTGGAAAATTTCAATATAAACACCATAACAGTATATTTCATAGGAACTGAATTTGATAATCATTACTAGAAAAGGAAATAATTTTTAGCCAGACAGGAAAAAAAGTATGTGGCATAAATGAAAGAAGACTGACTAGACACAAGGCAGTGATGGCAAAAGTGTGTAGAAATAGAAGAAAAGTGGTTGTGAACATTCTCGGTCATTTTTCATTGTTCTTTACATGCAGGCATTTGATCAATTATCAATGTGAAGTTAGTCATAGTTCAAGGTCAGTGAGAAGTTACAATTTTGGTGAACAAAGCCATGAGATCTGCTTACATAGCTAGTTAGACTATCTGTTTTATTATTATTAATCCAGAGAAAATAATACCAGCGTTTAATTCTAACTGATTAACGTAATATACCTCTAATACATATATATGCAAAATTTATAAAATCTGCTTTTCATAAATTAATAAATTGGTTCCCAAAATGCATATATAGTATTTATTTAAAAGTTTATTTTCCATTATAGATGAAAATAATTCAAAGTATCACTGGAGATAAAAAAAATTATGAAGTCCCAACCTAAAGGTATAATTGAAAATAAAAGTAGGCATTATGATAAAGCATCTCATTCAGAACTTTTTGAAAAGAATATAATACAGATCATTAAAGAATAGCCAAATTTAATTTTTTTGAAATTTTAGCAGTAAATTGTATTATTTTTGTCTTTTATAATCAATCATCACAATTTTATCAACAGCAATGTATCATCTTATGCTAATCAGTTTCTTAAATTTTGTACTTTCTTCCTTTCTGTGTTCCTGTTCCACATTAACTAAATCACTTAAATTGTCTGAGAATGAACCAACAAGGAAGTGAATGGTAGCATAAATTTCATTAAGTATAAACAGTGCAGTTAAATTTATGCATATTGAAAAATTATGGTCATCAGTTTTCAATGGGATTGCTTAATTCAGCCAACTAATGTTCTTTAGTAAACTGCACCTTGAAATATAAAGTCAGTGTTTAAATTTACTAGAATACTGTTTGTGTCCTTTTTTACTATTGTCCTGTATATAAAATAAAGTTTCAAATACACTGAGAATTGGTATGTAAAAAGTTAATGTATCCACATAAAGACTCTAAAATATAAAATATTAATGGATATGTAACAATGAAAGAAAGTGTCATCAAAATACAGTGGTACCTTGGTACATGAATGTGTATTTTTTAAGATTGAAGGAAGCTGGCTGTGCTTATGTTTATACAAGAGGATGATAGTGACTCTATCAATGAATGTGGAGTTTGTGAACAGAAGCAAAGTTTTATTGACCATCTTTGCTTGAAAATAGAATTGTTTGTGAAGAGAAGTGTTCTTGAAGTGAGGCATTACTGTATTTATGATGCCACTTTGTCTTTCCTCCCCACAGTGACAACTTAGGTAATCATTTTATAAAAATATAGTTTTATCATAAAACATATCTTACGTGAACTAATTTCATGAACTTACATGAACTTATATTTCACACAAATGCATATAGTTTTGAATTTATGAAATAATTTTTGAGCTTGCACAATTGAAGAAACAGGGGAATCAAACAAACTTATTAGCCATAACACCTGTATGGAGAACACCTTTCTGGAAAGGTACATGACCACTGCTTTTATTCATCTGTTCAGTATTAATTTCCATTTGATAATGTCAATATATAAATATATAATATATAAATTTTATATCATATACAGTTATATATTTTCATTCTGAATTTTAGCTCTGCACAAACAGTATCTTATTATTAAAATCATACACCTCTTTTGGTATATACATGTCTGTGGATATGTATATATACTTAACTATTTGCATGGTCATTTATTATGTCAACATAATGTAAAATATCTCTCCATGTTTTCTTATTTAATGTTTTGTTTTTGAATATTTACTTTTGTAAATAGACCTATTATGATTATGCTGACATATTTAACTTACAGTGACTGTAAAAGAAAATGTATTTCTGTATTTAAAATATAGAATTATTTGACAATACAGAATATACATCTTTTGTGATGGATATTAAATGTTTTATTTAAAGATTTTTAGTGTAAAAAAGGTGCACAAATACAGATTTCATTATAACAGGCAAGGCAGTATTTATAATTAACATATGGGCACTGAACTAGCATGAAGCTTGATACTTAATTCAGGCTGCATCTGCACAGATTGATATGACTATATGTTAATGCAAAATAAATTTTTTCCCTAGAATGCCAAGTGATAACTACTCTGCCTTTCCACTTCCTTATTTCCCCAGAAAGTATTTTCAGAGAATTTCTATATCATATACAAAGAACTGTCATGGCACTTAAAAACTGCAAAAAAATAGAACACAATTAAAAACATAATAGTAATGTGATTGTGTATAAAATATACACAGTATATTTTATTAGTTAGACATATAAAAACAAAAGATCATCCTGAATAATGGTTAGAACTGCATCTTAGGAAAATACATATCATTTGAATATTATTAGTAGAAAACTTATAAGATTTTTTGGGGGGGAGCAGGGATATCTAATGAAGTCCATCTAAAATTTGTTCAAAAATATTGATAAAGTTGTAATGTCACAAACATTAATTCATAGCATATTTGTGACATTTAAAAATGTCACAAACATTAATTTATAGCATATTTCCTGAGCAATTTCTGTTACAGAGTGATATACTGGATGGAAACTAGATACATTAATACGTATCAACTACTATTGCTGAATGTGCTTGTGCCAAACACTCTAGGGTCTCTGCTGGCAATTTATAGAGAATAGTTAGATACTTAATCTCATTGGGCCAAAACAGAGCAGAGATGAGCTGGTCAGTACTCCTCTTACAGGGATAGGCTAACTCAGAAGCAAATGTAGAAACTAATCCAGTAACTATCAGTGTAGGAGACTGGGGAAGAGGATGCAGTGTTGCAAGCTCCAGTTGGCCCTGGAGTCCTGCAGCTGAAGATTAACAACCCACACACAATAAAATGGAGCTGTGAAAAAGCACCGGCTCCACTCGTGCAACTCAGAGCAGCCGCAGCAGAAGGCAACCCAATACCTCGAGGTCACTGCACCTTTATTCATTCCCAAGCCTTCACACCCCAAATCTCAGTGTGCATAAAGCAAGGCGGGTGTCACCAACAATCCCTGCAGTTGACGATCCTGTGGAACAGGGCAGGTGTCAGCCAGTAATCCTAGTACTTAATCCCGTAGGGCAGGGCAGACATCTATAAATCCTGAGTAAAACCTTTGCAGTTCTTGACATCAGTATTAAAATAATGTAAGATAGCTATTTTTTCCTTTTCAACTTTCAATGATTATCTATTTTGGAACTACTATTTTGTCACAGAGTACTTAATGTCAAAATCTAGACTGTACTGGCCTGGAGATTTAGCTCAGTGGTTCCGGTGCCTGCCTCATAAGCGCAAGGCCCTGAGTTTGATCCCCCCGGTAACCACATACAATGCTGGGCGTGGAGACTCACACCCACCAGCCATCAATACCATATACCACGGTGCTGGGTGTAGTGGCTCACGACTGTAATCCCAGCACTCGGGAGGCAGAGGCAGGAGGATTGCTGAGTTTGAGGCTTGCCTGGGCTACATAATGAGCTCAGGGCCAGCCTGAACTACAAAGAGAGACCCTGTCTCAAAAAAAAAAAAATCTACACTGTATAATGTTGAAAGTATATAGAATTTTACTTTGTTAACTTAATCAAATAACAGAGGATATTGGAAATAGGATGACTGTTCCTATAGGATCTAAAAAAGTTTTCCAAACAGAGGATTAGATTAGCTTGAAATTCCTGGGAAATTCCCAGTAACTTCATGGACAAAGTCATCATTTCTCAGAGAAAGTACCTTGGCGCATTTTAAATTCTGTTTGCTAGCAATTGACTGATGTCCTAGGGTTCTCTGTCAAAGAGTAGAAAAATAACTAGACTTCATCAGCTAAAGCTCTTAACTCTAAAACAGATTTATTGTGAATTCTAAGAAATATATTATTTTAATGACAACCTTATGGATCCAGCAGGGTGATTTTATGGCAACATAAGTAATTTAATGGCTTCATTTTCCAGATGTATTAATGTTTGTATGTCTCCTGGAATGTTAGTAGAGGATCTCTCTAAATAATTATTTTAAGTATGTTGAGTTAATCTGTCTAATATTAATTGATGCTTGAAATCGTCATTTGTAATTATTCTTAATTGATTGCTACTGATATGTGATCTACATGATGACTTTCTTACACCTAGTCCCAAAGTCGCCCGTCTTGGTGCCCTTGAGAGCTTCCTTTACCCGTCAAATTCTGCCTGACCTACCTACCGCAGCACCAGAAATACCTGTGATCTGTTCAAATTTTAAGATTGTAAGAAATATTCTCTCCTGTGCAACTTATGTGTTTCCTCCTGAAAACTTTACTCTGGAAATAGGCTACCCTCATGTAAGATCTCTAACTACCTTGAAATTGCATGTTTTGAGGAAGCAACACAGCCTGTGTAAAAAAAAAAAAAATGCTCCCTCAGCCCACACCTGTTATTTCAGTGTCAGCTCAGGCAGCTGGTATGGTACACGGAGAAGGTTTGAGTGGTTTTCGGTTACAGGCATCAGCTGACTGGAAATGCAGCCAAGAACCCAACTGAGTAGGTTTAACCTACAGATTTCAAAAAAAATAGTTTTTGTTTATGTCATAAAATTTTGAAATATCTGTAAACAATGAGAGTTGGAATCATCAAAAATACACTTGATGGTCCTTAATGATAGTTGGGAGAAGCATCATCATTTGTGTTAACAGTTACTTAAGTGTCAGTGAACTCTAGGCAGGGTTAGAACATAATCCTTTTAAACACTTAATAAACACTATGATCTGTAAAGAATAATTTAGGTGATTGTAGAAAATAAGTTCATACTAATGAAATAAAAATCAGTTGAGAACATGTATTAAAACATATGACTGACATGGAAATCATCAAATAAATAATATACAAAGTAACTAAAAAAAAAAAAAGATATATCACCAAAGTGTCTGAGGTATGACATAAGTTAGCCTTTTTACACTTAACCTTAAATGGTGCATAGAATAGTCAGCTTCCTTATTACCTGAAAATGTTACTCCAATTTCTCAAAGCAGATCTTGCCATAATTTAACATAATTTTCCAACCTTCACTCATTCTTTATATATTTGCTGGAAGCAGAGTACAGAGTAAATGGCTTGAGTGAAAACTAAAACAAAAATGAAAATGAATTTAAAATTAGATGTATTAATTTTATTTTTTCAAATGTGTCATTAAATTTGTTTTACTTCTTTAAAAACAATATAAACATTACTTGAGAGGGAAACAGGAGTATATATTTATAAACAGAGTGTGAAGCCGGGCGTGATGGCTCACGCCTGTAATCCCAGCACTCAGAAGGTAGAGGCAGGAGGACTGCTGAGTTTGAGGCTTGCCTGGGCTACATAGTGAGCTCAGGGCCAGCCTGAACTACAAAGCGAGACCCTGTCTCCAAAAGGAAAAAAAAAAAAAAACAAAAAAAAAAAAACAGTGTGAAGAGGAAGATAGTGAAAGAATCTAGTTAAATTATTGATTGATGTGATCATATATCAGAAATACACTATTTAAGTTCATTTATTCAGCATAATAGAATTACAATCCAAACATTTTCAAAATACAAATGTGTATAAAACATTAGTGCATATGGTTATAATTTTTTTGTTTTTGTAGCATAGGCTACAAGAAGCCTAAATAGATTACTCATAATTGCATAAAAATGATAAATTTATCAAATGAAAAGATTTGTGTTTAATGTGATAAGCATTCTGAAGAGTAACATTTATAAGTAAGAGGCTATATTATGCAGTTTTAGAAAATGTATTGAAATAGTCATAAATTTATGTACTTTTGTACAAGAAATACATACTTTGAGAATAAAATTTAGCTTGCTGGGCATACTTATTCTGAGTTTCCTGGCACATAACAGAATGAACAGCAGGAAACTGGTTAAAGACTGGGTTATTTCCAGACATTATGCTTTGGAATGTTTTGTTTGTTTGTTTCAGTGTCATTATTGGCTGCTCTTTTCCAAACTTATCCTATTTGAAATTGTCTCAACATTTTTATTCAGTGGATTTCCCTACCTGTCCTCTCTATTTCACAGAGAACTTTTAAAAATATTATAAAGAATTATTGAGATAGTCTCAGATAAATTTTCATGAACATATTTCTGAAATATTAAATCTAAATATGTGACAAATCTGAGTAAAATCTCATAAAATTGAATTTTATATAGCCTAATATTTATTTTGCAACAATAAACAATACAAAACTACTGGAAATAATACTGGAATGATGACAGATTTATAAAAATAGTTTCAGCTCAATTAAAAGTTGATCATTATGTAATTTTCCTGAGATGAAAGTGATAAATAATTTTAAGGGGAAAGTTAAAAATATTACAAGTATGTCACCTGCATTCCTTTAATGTTAAAGAAGCTTGTTTCTTATCCTAAATTACAAGAAAATATCATATGAAAATTAATATACACTTTGGTATAGAATTAACATGACACACTGTCAACAGAATTGAGAAAAATATAGGTGGACATGGTGGCTCACGCCTGTAATCCCAATAACTGGGAGGCAGAGGCAAGAGGACTGCTGAGTTTGAGGATTACCTGGGCTACATAGTGAGCTCAGGGGCAGCCTAAACTATAAAGCAAGACCCTATCTCTAAAAAAAAAAAAAAGAATTGAAAAAAAATCCAGTTTTTGTTAGATATATAAAAACTTTAGCTACTGCATATGGATGTTGAGAAAGTTTATTTAGCCAAAAAGCCAGGAAAAATAACTAACTTATCCAGTAGTATTTTCACTAAAATTCAGTTTCACAAAGTATGTTGATATCCATTTTATTTGTTATAAGTGGCATATGATAAGTTTCTATGAAGCTGTTGCATTTGCTTTTCAATGGGAAACATGAGTTCTCTACACTAACATTTTTTTTCTCTAGATTATCTGGAAAATCTCAAGTGTTTGATTACTTTTAATCAAGCAAATGAGGCACATTTGCTAAATCTTTTCATTAATCAGGTTTTGACAAATATCCATGAGCAATTAAAAGTCTTAATCCTGAAGCATAAGACAGCTGAACTGCAGATACAAAATCAAATCTTATATAAGTACTTTATTTGCTGGAAAAAAATCAGGGTGGGATAAATCATTGGCAAAATAGAATCAGGAAACATGGAAGAAATAACAGAAGAGTAATCAATCATGTTATTATTCAATATTCTGCATTATGATGAAACTACCATTCTTTAAATTATCTATTTAACACATTTTATACATGCATATGTTTATATACATTCAACAAGTGAAGAAAATTTTGATACAATGTTAATACAAAAATTTACAAGGCAACCAGATGTGGTGGCTCATGCCTGTAATCCCAGCACTCGGGAGGCAGAGGCAGGAGGATTGCTGAGTTCGAGGCTTGCCTGGGCTACATAGTGAGCTCACGGCCAGCCTCAACTACAAAGTGAGACCCCGTCTCAAAAAAAGAAAAAAAAAATTACAAGGCATGTTGACCCATTTAGAAAGAAGCATAATTGGAATATTTGCAATACAAAGAAAGAGCCTTAAAAATAATTACCTTACAAATATCGTTTCATATTACTGCAAGCAAATTTAACATATTAAAATATGTATGGTCACATATGGTATGCATGTAATACATTCTGAGTGACATCTGTGCTATTTAATGCCTCATGTAGATTAGTATATGCATGTGCAATGTAGGGACTCATTCTGACAAGAAAGAAGGAGAAGAGCTGTATGATAACAAAGTAAGGACTCCACAGCTGCGTGCGCAAGCCTCCCTGGAACATTTAGATCTAAAGTATAAAAACAGTTACTAATCCACTCCTCACCTTTCATTCATTTTAGAAATGTTTCATTTGACAACTACAACTCTATGTAAATCAGGCAAAAAATAAAAAAAATAATATCTATTATCATTACTTCTAATCAATTTAAAATCTAATAGAGAAACAGTTATATAAATGATGAAAATGTGCATTTTATGCAAGACTAATAATTTAAAAGATGGCGAATTGGAAGGAGGTCTACATGAAGTGTCTGAGCTGTGGCCTCCAACCTGCATGTGGCCCCACAAGATGGTAGGGTTTAAATTCCATGCTGTGAGTTTCAGCAGAACTTGCACTGCTGCCTTTAAAATACAAGTGGTGAAATATTTGTATGCAAAATCTAACAAAGTTCACCTGAACAAATTTTTTTCCTTTTTTCAATCTGTTATGGGAGTCCAGTAAAAAGCAGTGTCTTCCAAGAAGACACTGAGATGGCAAATATACCCATTAAAAGTCACTTACGGAAATGTGAGCGGACATCACCAAGAGAGGCTACCCCACTAATATGCCTAGGATCATATAGTATTTATTTATTAATAAGTTTAGTTTAAGCAATATAAAGTGATAAGTAAATGGATAAATAAGTTGTATTATGTTCATGCAAATGTACTATTTACCAATAAAAATGTTGATAGTATTCATATGTAGAACAATATGGTTAAATCTCAAAATATTCATACTGTGTAATAATAGCCAGACACAACAGTATGATATCATGTAGTCTACATACACTATATGCTTACACTTACTTTAAATTCCAGATAAAACATCAAGTAATCTAGGGGCATAAACCATCTGTGTTTTCCCCAAGGAAGTGTCACGTTTACGAATAAGAACTTCAAATTACAAAATGCAAGGGCATATCCTCAGATGGTATATGTCTTCCCTAATAAGAACAGGCACATGGTTTTATGCTTAATACACACCCACATACATCAAATATTTTTGTATTTTTGAAATATGTAGAAAGATTACATATTAATTTACCTTTATAAAACTGTTCAACAGCTCTGATTTTTAGGATTCACTGTACTAACATAAAATAGGTTTAAATGTGAAAGCATAACTGGTCTTAAATTTGTTGCTGAAATTTGGCAATTACAAAGATATAAATTACTTGCATTTGTGTATTTCTCTCAAAGTTTTAAATTAGGGATCTGTTTTTCAACTGTAGCCTCTCTCACAGGGCCGCACGGCTGCATGTGACACTTCTATCGAATGCTGCTCACACTGAACCCGTAACTGTGCCCACTTGAAACCTCACAAGCCAAGTTTGGGGGTGTTTGTAGACTTATTGATTACAACAGTATTTTCAGACATCAGCATAACAAAACGATATATAAAAATCTGGATCACAAACAGGCTCAAATAATTTATCATCATCTGTACAATACTAAATTTTCATACACATATATAGGCTTATTTATATGTTCTATTTCTTATTTTTTCAAGAAAATGTCAATTTTAATGTTTATAAAAAGTGACATATTTAAAGCCTGAACTTATTAACTTCCTTTTGAGCTGTTCCAACTAATTGCCTGACTTCACAGCCATGCATTCATTTACTGTCTAGTAATTCCACAGAGAAGGGGTGGCGAAAGGAAACGAAACCAGCGACTCTATGACTGTTTTCATCTGCAAGTTCTCGTCTTCTGTCAGCCCTCAGGAGTCAGCACAATGTGATACGCTGCATATTTTTCCCAGATAAAATGCTCAGAGACCATAATTTTATCTTTATGATGCATGGTTTCCTTCAAAATTGATAGTAATCTAGAGGGAAATATAAATTCAAATTCTGTTTTTATTATTCGTAGATATTTAATCACATTAACACATATCCCAGTAGCACTGAATGTAAAGTTTTCCTCCACTTCATAAACTATCTCTCTGTAAATCATGTAATTATTTCAGAAAATATAAGGATATTCTTAAAGAAGGCATTGCTGACACATTTAATCCTTATGCAACTGAAATGCTGCTGTTGATGTTAATTTAATCCACTTTTCTCAAAGGCATAGTAGTTCCAAAGTCTGACATTAAGTTTTTACCTTTTCATAGGTAACAGTTTCAGAAGAAAATTCATTACACTGCATTTCACAAACTTCATTTAGACAGGAGAGAGCTTAAAACTACCTCATACAATTAAGTTGTATAAATACTAAAATAAATATTTTATTACATCGTTATGATGCTGTAATGATTTTATTTTCTTCAATAAATGCATACTTAAAAGTAATTATTTCATATAAGCTGAACTGACAAGAAGTTTAAAATTATTATTTTGAAATTGATTTTTTACTGTATGTACTTTAAATTTTAATAACGTGTTGGTATCTGAAAAAGTTCTTTAAGAAAAACTGATTTTTTAGCTTTTTTTGATTGGCAAATAATTATTTATAGGATACAATTGTTTTTAATACAAAATTATTAACTCATGTATAACAATATATTTGTGGAATTCCATATGATACTTTAATGTCAATATATAACTTTTTTTTTTTTTGAGACAGAGTCTCGCTTTGTAGTTCAGGCTGGCCCTGAGCTCACTATAGAGCCCAGGCAAGCCGCCGCGAACTCAACAATCCTCCTGTCTCTGCCTCCCGAGTGCTGGGATCACAGGCGTGAGCCACCACATCCAGCATTGTGGTATGCGGTGTTGATTGTTGGTGGGCATGAGATCGTATGCTCCCTGTCTTTCTCTGTCTGGCTTGCCTTGATGTCTTCAGGTTAATGCGTGTTGCAGCAATTGACACAATTTCTTAATTATTTTTATCTTTTTTTTTTCAAGAGAAAGAAATCCACACTGTTGCATTTTTAGAAGGCGATATAAGAAAAATTGATTAATAGTTTATTGATAATATAACAAGTTATGTATCTCTGTATAGTTTTATATACTTTGTTTGCACAGATTAGGGGATAATATTCACAGAACCATCATGTTTAAAATCTATTAGCTCTGATCAACTATACGGCAAATACAAATGTATATTTTTAATTTTTTTTTAATTTGAGACAGGGTATCGCTTTGCAACAAATGTGTATTATCACTTGAATAAGAGCTCACTCTACCAGCACAAAGAATGTCCATTTATTTTATTATTTTTCTTCTGCCCTAATAATCTCATTTTATACATTTTTTTCTTTTCTTAAATATAAACTTTAAAAGGCCTTTAGATACACAAAACCTTGATATTTGACGTGATACATATATACATATGAAGTGCCAGGCATGGTGGCTCACGCCTGTTATCCCAGCACCTGGGAGGCAGAGGCAGGAGGATTGCTGAGTTCGAGGGTTACCTGGGCTACATGGTGAGCTCAGGCCCAGCCTGAACTACGAAGCAAGACCCTGAGAGAGAGAGAGAGAGAGAGAGAGAGAGAGAGAGAGAGAGAGAGAGAGAGAGAGAGAGAGAGAGAGAAGCATCTCTCTTTTTCTTCCTTCTTATAGTCTCAGAAATAGAATAAGTAGAAGGAAGCAAAAAGGAAAAGTAGATAAAATATCTTTTTTATATATAAGACTTTATATCTACTGATTCCATGTGACATTGTTTTATGTCTAAACTCTTTCAGGACTTGATAAAGGAATTCACTAGTACATAGTAGAGGTTAAAATAAGAATATTAGTGGTGATGAGAGAGAGACAGAGAGGGAGAGAGGGAAAGGAAGAGAAAAGAATGCATCTAAAGAAATATATGTGTTTTTTCAGTTTAATATTTTTCATATGTTAAATACTTTCAAAGAAATGTGTACACAAGAATACAAGAACACTGTAAATAACATGTTTGTCTTTCTCAAGAAGAATTATAATTTCAAGTTCAATATTGATCACAGGAGTTTTGAATTCAATACATATAATGAGGAATTTTTTTTTTTTTTTGAGACAGGGTCTCGCTTTATAGTTCAGGCTGGCCCTGAGCTCACTATGTAGCCCAGGCAAGCCTTGAACTCAGCAATCCTCCTGTCTCTGGGTCCAGAGTGCTGGGATTACAGGCGTGAGCCACCACACCCGGCTAATGGGGAATTTTATTGTCATCATTACATCAGATGAAGACATTTACATATTCTAAGATCAATACTTGTCTCTCAGGCAAGCTAGTTATAAGATAATTTTGAGTATCCAACATACAAGTAAAACAAATAGTATGGAATATATCACAAAGAAAAGAATTACCAACTCACAATTCCAAAGCAAAGTCCTTATTAGTACAGTGATTTCTGCTATCTCTCCCTGTCTAGACACAATCTTTTATTGGAAAAATGTTTACTGAACATTGAGGTGTTCAATGACCTGTACTAGACCATGGAGACATTGAGGACGTTCCAGAATGTTACCTCTATTTACAAAGGTTTATGGAAGTGCACACATTGATTTTCTGCTTTGTAACAAATCATTGCAGTTCAAAAGACTTAGAACAAAATTGATTTATTACCACAGTTTTGGGAACTGAGAAGTCCCACGTGGTGTTGCTAAGACTTTCACACAGGTTATCGTATGCCTGGAAGCAGGCTGTCAGGAGATGCAGGAAAATTAATCTCCAGCTTCTTTCAGGTTCTTCCTATAAGCACATCCCTTTTCCTTATTGGGCTGAGATTTGTATTTTCTTACAAAAAACAGGTTACTCCTAGTTTAGGAAGCTGAAAATCAAGACCTGAAGTGTTCCCTTCAAATTTAGCAATAAAGATCCCCTTTTGTACTCTGTTTTGATTACTTTCTATGGCATGAATTACAAAATACTTTCTTCATTTAATAGTACAGTATAACACATTTTGGGGACCATACAATCTATGTGGTGTAGGACGATTGTGTTTGATCAAGCGGTTGGATTTCATGGTCAGGGTGAGGAACCTCGGCCCTTCCACAGTTGCCTGCTGCTGTGGGAACAATTGCCAGTGGGAAAATATATCCGCACTACCATCTAAATATTTTTGCTATGAACAAAACATCAATTTCTATTAGCATACTTGACTTGTAGACTTGACCTTATCCAGCGAAACAGGCTAGACTATAACCCTATCAGTGTTATTAGACTGATTCTAAATTAATGACATGGTTGGATGGATTTGCTTGACTAGGCAGAGGTGGTGGCTAAAGCAGTATCATACGTGTCCCAGTGGAGGGGCCAGTGAGCTGAAAAGTTCCAGAGGAGCCCTTGATGTTTCAGACGGATGACGTGTGCAACGTAGAATGAGGCAGAGCGGAGAGAGGCGGAGAGGGAATGCGGAGCGCCCTAGGCTGCGGTGAGCGTTCCCCCTACGGTGGAGAAAGGCACTCAAACTCTTTCGGATCATAGCACCTTCCAGTTCAAACCAAGGTTTCACTGTCATAGATTTTTTTTTTAATTCCCATGATTTCTCATTACTAAATATTAGAAGAAACAAACTTTTTCTAGTAAATTGAATAGATAATAACAGAAAACAAAAGAAATGAAGAGGTGATAAAACCAAAACTATTTCTAGTCACAGGGTGGTAATTTGGTAGCTTTTAATATCTGTTTTCCAGAGTGTTATTCTACTAATATACAAAACATTCCAATTGAGAGGTATTACAATCTTTTCTTGTAGAAAGAAAAATCAAATAATTATGGCATCTTAGGGCCAAATTTAATATAGAGTGTTGCAGTTTATCATGGGAGAAAAACCCTGAAAATAAAATGCTGAAGGCAACGAGGCTTTTAGGCAACGTTTATGGCTTTAAATAAGTACTGTTCTTGGGACAAAGACATCTAAATTACCAGACAGGCAAATCTGACTCTATATTCTTCCATTACCTGTTATTATGATCTGAGCTTTAGTTCAAGGTAGTTTGGTTCTAAACAGCAGATTTATGTCACAGTTGAATTCTGCACCATCCCTCACCTAAAAAAAAAAAAAAGCATAACAAACAGACACTTTTCTCTAAGTTTACATTTGCTATGGACATGATTCATGTTATCAAGAACAAAAATCACAAACTATGTGACTCCTACCTTGACAGAGCATTAATCAGAGCTATCGCTATATTAAGGAAAAGTTTCAGTTGGGTAGAAATGTAACTGTTTTTCTTCACATCGCTATTTTATGGCCTACTTTATGATCAAAACAATGAAATGAGGGAATGTACTCTTCTGAAATCACAAAGCAAACAATTACCCAGAAACTAAATTAATTGTAAAATATACTGATTAACTTTAGGGCTTTTTCTTAAAAATCACATTGTAACACTAAGTGTAAGGATAGCTTTCATTGTATCCAAATTATTTCACACAGAACAAAGAGTGGGGATGATTTTCACATTCAATATGAGTAAATAATATTTTATTCAACCCTGAATGGTATATTATTCAGAAATTAATGCTTCATTATCATTAGTATCAACCTGTTGTGGTTTAACAGTTCAATCTTATTTTCAAGTGATATTTTTGTGTCTCATAAGAATATTCATGAGAAAAAGAAATCATGAGTAACATGATATTTTGTGGAAAATGAGAGTATGTAACTATAAATATTTGAAATAGCAATTGATTTGATTGTCCAAGCTTCATGGTTTATATTCATACTGTGTATTGAATAAGGCAGTGGTAACGGAATACTGCCTGGTAGTTTTGAATGTTCCCATGATTTAAATTACAGGAAGTCATGTGGGCACATGACTAGATTTGTGATTTTGTTGTAGAGGTGGTCAGTGCTGTGATCTTGCTAGCATCTGTCCTTTCTGGAAGCTAGTTACTATCTTTCTTCTTTCATGCCATACGTTTGTACATTATATATATATATATATATATATATATATATATATGAATAGGAACAGATGTTTTTTCATGATCTTTCTTTTCTGGCTCACAGTGGTGTTCTACGGATAAAGTATACATTCGTATATACTCACTCATATAACACTTGGACAGATTTTAAACAGGAACTGCAAAAGAAAATGGAAAAAAGTATATGACCAACGTGCTGAAAGAAAAGGGAGAATAAAAAACAGGAAGAACAAAAGGGAGAGAGCGAGAAAAAGAGTGGAAAAGAAAGAAGCTGAGTGACTTTGTCCAATTCTTCAGTTATAGTTGACCCAAAGATAACTTATTTTTGTTATTCTTAAGCTGGTTGCTCCATAGTTCCTTCAGTATTACATGATTCTTTAAATTCCTGCTTTGCCTGTCTAACTTTCTTTGCAAATGCAACATTCTTGATTTGAGCTAGAATTGTCACAGTATCAATCACTGATATGCTTATATACATAAATATATATTCTAAATTTACCATCAAATAGAAGTAAGAAAATAATTTTAGATGACGTTAATTGGTAAGGAAATTCACAAAGGAGTCTTATGGGAAACAGCGATTTACAATCAGGAAGTCTGTATACGCAAAGTTACCAACCATCCGAAGAAGGAGTTACCGGAGCTGGGAAAATGGGCAGGAGAACAGTCTATGTGAAGAACAGAACAGACAGGGGCAGGTCGGGGCCGGGGGAGCCGGGGTGAGTTACTCACAGAAAGCCTGTTGTTACTGAGTGTGGCAGCCAGCGGTGGGAAATAAGGTTGGCAAAAGGACTTCATACTAGAAAGTTGCAGGAGGAGATTTAGCAACATTTCTAAATATTGTCATTAACATATTTCAAATATGACCGTGTCTGCTCTATGGTGTTCAGATTAAAGGAAGGTTGCAATAAATTTATGAGCTGTGTTCTAGCGAGTAATGAGCGACTTTTTTCTATACTGGTAGGAAGGGAGAGTGTGGAGAGCCAAAGGGCAACCGCGCCCAAAAGATGGCGCTGAAGGAGTAGGTCAAGTGGTCTATATCCGCTGAAAAGCAAGGCTATATTTAGGCATTGCCTGATCAGCCAGTTCGCTTCCGCTGTGTAGCTGCCTATCCCAGAATGCCACGTGTCCTTCAGGCATTGGCTGATGACTAGGTATATATATACTGGGAGA
>PVIC010020853.1:0-29139 GCA_004025085.1 Thryonomys swinderianus | reverse complement strand
AAGGACTTTACTTTTACTTATCTCTTTAGCAGTTTAAGAGATGTTAATTTACCACTGTTATATATTCTGCCCAACCATGCCAAAAGCCCTGTGCACACAGGACATTTTTCATTAACTTTTTTAGAGTATTTCCTTGATAATTTTGAAATAAATATTCAAATAATTTTAAAACCAATATATTCTGTAAGTTCCTTTAATACTAACCTGAGTCTTTTTAATAAATGCAATAATGAGTTTATAGCTTTCATTAAAAGTTAGCCACTCCACATATAGTCTGATTTTAAATTTTCAGTATACTTCAAAGTATAAATATGTAAAAATCTACATGGATTACCAGCTGCTTTTCCTTCCTTTATTGTCCAGATATCTCTAACACATTTAGAAGGAATAAATTGGAAAAGCAACAGTGTGTTAGCTAGTTTTGTGTTCATGGTAATGAAGATTCAATTAATGAACCAATCAATCACCAAACAAGTGCCAAAAGTTAAGCAAATACTGAAAGAACCCAATACTAAACTTTTAAAGTTCACTCAATGCACTTATGTAGAATTTCTATTTTCACTGTTTTCTATTAACATATTAAGTCAGTAAAATGGCTTAGACGTTTTGCTGTCTTCTTTAAACATGTAGAAAGAGAAATTCCCAGTAAGCCTATTTCAGGGAAGGAAATTAGCTTTAATATCTTCTATTCTCTCTATGTAAGGAACTATAAATTTGTCATCAATAAAATCACTTTTTCAAAATGATTATTCAGACATTTATTAAATTTAAGGAGATAATCATTAAATTTTTGTTCTCATGAAAGCAAACTTAGAGTTTATCATACAATTTAATTATAGCATTCTACAATTTTAAGAATAGAGCATATTAAGTATTTAGAATCCGTTCTAACTTTCTATTAATAGCATATACTTGAATAATGCAGAGAATGAGCCAAATTATTACAAAATAAATAGGTATAAACATTTTTAAAAGTTCAAATATAAATATTTTTACCTCTTGAAATAACAGTTTCTAATCCAGTTCCATTAATAAAAGCACGTTTGATTGTTTGTGTTTTAATATCTGTCCAGTATAAACGTTCCTCAGAGGCATCAAAGTCTATTACAGTAACGTCATCGATGTCAGGTACAGTAAAGGCCGTGATAAAGTTAAAATATGGATTATCAGTATCCACTCCTCTGATTTCAGAACGCCTTGCATAAAGAAGAAATTTTTTCATTTCTAGAAAAAGAATAGAAATTAGATGTTTTTCCCTTGCCATAAAGTTTGAATCAGTCTAGAAATTCTAAAATATTACTTTTTAATGATTTAAATATTTTAGTATTTTAAAACAATAATCAGTATTTGGTTAAAAGTAATTTAGAATACATTTATTTTAAGTCTCTTCATAGGAATAAATGTGAAATAAGCTAGTCACCATTTAGTCAACATTTTCCATTAGCTAGAAATGTCAAGAAATTATTGGTATACATTTGATCTTAGAATTTCAAACAATGAATGGTAGAAATGTTCAACAACCACATTTATTTTTGTACATACTGTAATTTGAACAATAGAGCCTCATATTAAATTCTTTCTGAAGGGATCTAATAATATTTTTCTAATACTATTATTGCAAAATGGAATAAATTATGATATCAAATGGTTTCTTTTTCATGTTTTGCCCATGAAAACCAGGAATCAAATAAAGTATTTATTGTAAGTTCTTTTCAAATTTGTACTAACTAAATTTATGAGACACCGAATCATTTTTATTGCCACAGACACTTTTCTTGCACTGGGGTTTTGAAATATCATAGGTCAAAGAATAGGAGTTACAAACACTTTTCTTTTTCTTTCTTGGTTATTGTTCTTTTTGAGATTATAGTATTATTGTATAAAATTACAAGCATGTATGCATATCTAAATTTTCAAGATAATTTCTGGAGAATAAATTTCACTTTCCTTAAGTATATTATGTACAAATAAACAGGAAATGAAGTAGTCTGTGTTAATTTGTAAACATTATTTAGTTGAAACAGTTTTACAAATCTTTCCAAGGCATACATTTTATTACAGCTTTCCCCTTCCACGTTGATAATTCCCTATAAAATGAAGTTAAAGTAAAAGCAGATTAGAGCTGTTAAGTGTCTCTTTGTGAGTCAGACACCTCAATCATCATTTTAAGATAATGCACTTTCATTTACAAATTTCCGTGTCCTACAGAGATAAATTCTGCTAACATCCCAAATAAGGCAGCGGCAAGAAAACAGATGCAGTATTCAATTGCAAAGTTCAATATATCATTTGTTTAAAAACCACGTCAGTCTCTCCAGAAGCAGATGAATTGCCAAGAGCGGCTCCAACGAGCAAAGCCTAAAACGTTCTGGCGATGTTAAGAACCTCTTCTCCACTTTGAGCCCCATCTAATACAACGGGGGAGAACCCGGAAGAACACTGAGAGACGTACCGTAGCAGGTCTTCCGGTCCACGGAAAGCTTCATGAGGTGCGGGCAGGCACAGGCGGCAGTGCGGTTCTGGCCAATGAGGCACAGGTGAGAACAGGGGCCCCTGCCATCGTTGGCTGCGCAGGGATTGGGCGCTGCAGGTAAACGGGGAAACCGAAGAGAGGTGAAGCACGGAAACCGCTGGCTGACCGAAGTTAGCCTGTCCACAATTCTAGTAGTTTCCATTACTTCTTACAGTCTTAGGGTGTCCAATGTGACAATAATAAACCATCACACCCCGCCATTACGCTATTAAAAGCATTTTTGTTCAAAAGCAACAACAAAGATAACTCTCTTCATTTCCTCTAAGATGCAGCCTATTTTCAGTGGAACCAAACTTCTTCAGGATTTAGTTTTAGAAACGAACAGATACAATTACTGAATGTAGTATAGAAGAAAGCCAGTGGGCTGTAACATGGCCCTGGGGGGTCCCCGGATGGCACTGCTTTCCTAACCTACTGTATGGATGCTCTGCTTGCCTTAGCACACACCACCCTCGCCCACTGTCCCTAGGAAACTGTACTGACCTATATAATCTTTCTTCAGGCCACCTGCTTTTTGTCAAATTAGACTCATATTAAAGAGATACCTGTTTTCCTTCATTATTAAGTCATCACTTCTTTATTTTTTCTGTATCAACTAATTCCATGGCTAAGGTTTGCTCCATATACACATACTTAGCGTTTCATATAAATGGCATATGCATATTTAAATTTAGAAGATAATATTAAATTTTGCATGTTTTTATTCTGTCTTTTGGATAATCTTTTAATTTGAATTGATCAATACCACTATCATTGATACTGTTAATTACAGAACCTACCCAGTGAATAAGGTAATCAGAACTAGACCCCAGAGTTGAAGGCAGGAAACAGTTATAGATTCTAACCCAACTGCAATATTTTAGCTTTCAGCTAATGAATGGTGACTCTCTAGCAGATAGACCTATTGCTCCTAGCACTACATAGTTCAAGCACACTATGCCGAACTATGTGACCTTGATACACTGAAAAATGGCATGTGCAGAGGGGTCTCTGACCTTTCCAGTCTTCTTTTTGAGGTGAGTCAAAAACAACCAGAAATGATTTTCTGAAGCAGGTAATGAGATTGTCACATGAAAAGTGCCCCCTTCAGCACCCAGGGGAAAGGAGCACCCTCATCTCTAAAAAGGAAAGCCCACCAAGAATGTGGACACATGACCCTTATTAAATTTTCTCTACTTTGTTACCATTACATCTTACCTCCTTTGCTCTGTCATATTTCAAAACAACTGAAATTCATCAAATCTACAAAAAATACACGGGACTTAGTTTTCTTTTCCTCATCAAGTTTCCTTATCAAAAAATAAAACAAAAAACCTTGTAATAAACATTCAGTTTTACTTGTCAGTCTGTCTATGATTAGGGTAGGTTCTGCCATCAATCTAGAATAAACATTTTTCCTCTTGTACAGCAAACATTAGTCCTATAAAGTCTTGAAACACAAAGTTTTAAAATACAAGGATATAAAATGATAAATATATAAAGTAATCAAATTTCACAAATATTAATGTTAGATTTGGCAACTTCAATCACAAAGATAAAATAGATGCTTTTGTATTTGTTAAAAAGGATAAGTAAATAGAAATGAAAGCCTCAGAAATAACCTATCCTATTAAAAACTACATTAAGAGCAAAAAAGAAAGAAGTTAGAAAAAAGTAGAATTTACCATCCTGGAGATTTATTAGTGGGAATCTTTCTATTATATAGTGTGAATGCTCTATATTCTACTATTTCTAACTAACCGACTCCTGATATAATTGGAATCCCTATGAAATTACAAAATTAAAAAGGGTGAGTGTAAGTATGAATGTTCTTAAAGTTAGAGAACTGTTAAATATCTAGATTAAATTCACCTAGAATGGTAGGTGGAAAGAGAAACCTCAAAGTTTACTACCCTTAAAAAGAGAGAAAGAGAGAGAGAGAGAAAGAGAGAGAGGGAGGGAGAATGAGGATGAGGATGAAAAAATAAATAGAAAAATGAATTTAAAAGAAGAAAACGAAAAGGGAGGAGAAATATACCAAAATTGTTGATGTAGGAAATGATTCTGTTTAGGGAAATTAAAAGAATTTCATGATATTCCATAGAGCAGCTACCAGGACTTCACTTTGCAATCATTACTTTGGGACAGAATCACACTAGCTTTTTATATGATCCTATAATTATGATGATACACTTCTTTTAAATAAAATATATTAATCTTTGTATACACAGAGAAAGTATAATGACTTTAAAGCCAAGTACCTATATTATTGATAACACTGTAATGTATAATTCACAACACTTTGTGCTCACAGCTAGAAAAATCCACAAAAATTTTTACTTCTACTTTTATGTCTTCTCATCTTAAAATAATATTGTTAAATCTTTAAAAGTTTATTTCTAATTATACACTTTACAGTTATCTATTTTTATTATTAAGGAATTCAATTCATAATATTCACATTTTAGATAGTGATCCCTGAACAAAAATAGATTAACTTTTTTTTTCTAAATAAAAGTTATTTAAACATATTACCTTCACTGGCTTACATATTATCTATAGCTACTTTAATACTGCAATAGCAAAGTTGGGTAGTTTCATCAGAGACGAGGTGTCCCAGGTAGGTTTGAAGTATTTATCATTGAGGTATTTAGAGAAAAAGTTTGCCAATGGTTGATATAAAGCAATTATTCCCAGAAAAATCCTATTGCAAAATCCACTACTGAAAGAGTATGAACTCCTACAGTACTATGGTTTATTTGTATCCAAGATATGAGAAAAACTGACCAATGGATGGAATATAATATTTAATATTAGTGGGTAAAATGCAAATGCAACCTTGTAGACTGGGTTCACTGACAATTCACATTGTCTAAATTCTCACTAACCAAATAACTCTAGACACACCTCTAATACTCTCTACCTTTTTTGTGTATATTTTATAAACATTCTCAAGTTGGAAGAACTTAGTTGTTCCAAATATGATGAAAGAGCTCAAGCATAAGAATTATTAAAAAAAAAACTTTTCACATCAAGGAGCTTTATATTTCATACTTTAATCTCTTCTTTCTGGTTCTGTAGTCACTAGTTCAAATTGGATTCTCTTTATCATCTGTATAGATTGTTACAGTAAATTATTTTTTGTTTTGTTTTTTTTGAGACAGGATCTTGCTTTGTAGTCCAAGCAGGCCCTGGGCTTACTATGCAGCCCAGGCAAGCCTAGAACTCAGCAATCCCCCTGCCTCTGCCTCCCGAGTGCTGGGATTATAGGCGTGAGCCACCGTGCCCAGCTGTTACAGTAAAATTTTAAGTAATCTCTGGGTTGGTACTTATTACATAAAAGTATCTTTCTACCACACAGACTTAAACATGGATCTTCTTCACAATTTTGGATGATTTTCTACTGTCTCCTTTGTAAAATCTCTCCGCTTTATCTCTTACTTTTTTTTTTCTTTTTAAACTAAAGTCTTTGGCACTAATCAGACTGGTCTACATGCTACACCTGTTCACACATCAAGCCTTTATCCTCTTTCATTGAAGGAATCATCAATCTTCTTTGGAGATAAACAAAATGGAACAATCAAAGCATTTCTGCTTCTCTTTCATTACCAAATTTAATCATTTGTCAAGGACTGTCAGATTTCTCTAATAAGTGTCTCATTTGCACTGTTTACTGTTCAACTCTTCCAACATGAAGCACACTTCCTGTCATTCTAATAATGCCCCAGCCAGATAACTGATACTGCATGGTACTTCTCTCAACACAGAATTCTCTCCAAGAAACTAACCTTGTTTTCTGGCTTTATCTACCACTTTTTCTCTCAATACATATTATGTACATGTTACAAAGAGCTATTCATTAGTATCTTAATATCCACAGCTTGTCTTTTTCTCCCTACACTTGATATGCTTTCCTTCTAGAATTCCTTCAATATTACATATATATACATTATAATGCATTTTTTTTTCTGGTACCAGGGATTGAACTCTGGCCTTTGTGCTTTGAAGGTAGGCACAGTACCACTTGAGCTAAATCCCTGGCCCTTATACTGCATTTTTCATGATTCAGCTCAAATTTTTTTTTTTTTTTTTTTTTTTTTTTTTTTTTTTTTTTTTTTTTTTTTTTTTTTTTTTTTTTTTTTTTTTTTTTTTTTTTTTTTTTTTTTTTTTTTTTTTTTTTTTTTTTTTTTTTTTTTTTTTTTTTTTACCATGAGACATTTCCTAATCAGGCCAAAATTGCTGATTTCTTCCAATGAGTATAAGTTTAATTCCTGACATTACTAACCATTACATAATTTATTCTTTATTAGACTCTTTTCTAGGCCTTTGCTTTATTTATTTTTTATTCTAGGGCTTAAGCCTCATGCATGCTAAGCAAATGTTCTACCACTAAGATAAACCCTAGTTTATGCTATTCTTTCCATTTTGTGCCATATAATCATGCTTTATTTCAGTTTAAACTGATATGTCTAGTAATAGCCAGTGATAGGCCTGGCTATTTCTATAAAAGGCACAATATAAACATTTTCACATTCATTAAATAATAACTCATATCAACTTTGCTATCTTAGCATAACTAGACATTAAACAACAGGTAAATAAACAGGTACTGTGTTCAAATAAAACTATTTACAAAATAGAGAGAGGGCTGAATATAGGCTGATGGCTGCTGATCATAGTCTATAGCTATATGTTTTAAGCTGATAAAACTATGTCTAATGTACATGCACATTGTTTTTCTTAGAATTTCTATGACAGATTACTATCTTAGACTTCGTGATTTTTTAACTACTCTCTACTAGTAAGTGTATTTGAGTATATGCTTAAAATGGCAGTAATCTAAACATTTGAATATTGAATTACTCCAGTGCACATAATAGGTACAGATGAAAGATGCAATAATGCGTATGCACAATATTTTTATGGAATTAAATGTTAATTACTGAGTCATGTAAGACAGATGTGTACTATATGAAGAAAATGCTATCATTAAAGATACTTTCATATTTCATGCAAAGTGTGCTTAATTACTATCCATTTCTCATCAGCAAAAATTAAACACTGTAGAGCCAAACAATTATTTTCCCCAATAAATTAAAATAAAATGTATGCTAATGCTAATGCAATATGAAATAGATATGGTATTTATTTATGGAAGAATATTATATTCACGCAGAACAATACCAGGATCCAAATGGATAAATAAGAAGAATATTTTTCTCCATCTAGCCTTTTTTAGAGTCAATGACATTTCTTCTATCAATGAACTGTAATGGTACAAAGGCAATTACTAATATAATTAAGTAGTTTATTGTAGTGATTATTTTTCTTCAGAAAATGCTTTAATATTCTTAAAATATTTTTAAAGGTACTGTGCCATTAAACTAATCAGAATTTCTTCATGGCAAACATTGTCGAACATCAATATCAAATTTGATATTGAAGAACCTGAGTGAATTTGCAACTTATTTATTTGTCTTTTTTTGGTGGCAGTCAAGAGCCAGGGGCTTTGCATGTGTTAGTTGTGCCGGTCACTGAGCTACATCTCTAGCTGTTCTATTTGGTGTACATATTCACAATATAATATGTACAAGGAAAGGTTTTATACTTCAGTTTCACCAGATTCTGGTAACTGTGTGTATGTCGCAGTTATTTTCTCCAATTATGTCACATTTTATGGGTTAATTTATATTCAAGTTTTAGGAATACATTTCTAAAACTCTTATTTGAACATCCACAGATATCTGTACTACACAATGAAAATATATAAAGCCAAAATACTATAATTTATTTGTACAAAGTTTAAAACAGAGAATATGAATATACAGTATAGGATTAAGGTGAGGTGAATATTAAAATATTATGTTACTTAAAAAGGTGACATCTTTTTGGTGTTTTACTTGTTTTCTCATTTTCTGTATGTTTTCAAAGGACAAGCATTTTTGTCAAATAAGATGATGTTTTAACATTTTAACTAGGGTATATGTCTAGTCAAATAAGTGTCTAGGTGATAGTATATAATTTTATCAAGTAAAGGGCTAGAGATATTGTTCATAGGTAAAGTACTTTCCTAGTAAGCATGAGTTCCAAGCTAGAAAAAGAACAGAATAGGAGAGAACAAAAGGAGAGAAAAGAAATCCATGCTTAATGAAGGAAGGTCAATATTTTTAAGAATTAATGCTATATAGATAGACCACTCACTCGTAAGTATATAAGGGTACACAGGAAAAGGAAAGAAGAAAACCATATTTGCCATAACAGCTGGCTAAATCTTAGAAGAAACTGAGGAAATGAACAATTTGAATAAACTATGAAGTTTTGAAATTCCCCTTCACTATACAGTAATATTGTTATTTTTTAGGAGGGTTTGGAAAGGACTTTTATTAATCATGTAAAAGCTATTACTCATAATTAGTATTGAGTATGTTAATATCACTGCATGAAACTCTTCGAACTCAAGACTTAACAAGTGACAGTTTTTGCCTTAAAGAGCAATGATATTAATAATAGTCTGAGAATCTCAATTTTTTCATAACAAATTCTTCTCATGAATATTGTCAAAAAAACTTTAAGTTCTATAGAGACATTTGGCAATGCAACAAGAAGCACCTAAATCACTTTAATGCAAAAGCAAAACATTAGGAAAGACTGCAATTCAGTTAGTATGATATAGTGGCTAAGTAGATTTATTATATTTAATTTAATTGTATCGAGAAGAAATTCTTCAACATGTTTGTATTCTCTTTCATTGACAGACTTTGATTTGTTTCTCTAGGAGATATTGTTGCATTAATATTATCTAAAATTTGTGTATATTTGTGAGTTGCTGTGACTTTTAAGATTAAAACAGAAAGGGGAAGTTGAGTGAGTAGATTGTTTTTAAAATTAAATGAAATGTTTCTTGTTAAATAGTACTATTTTAATTTAACATATTCATGTTACCTTTGAATCAAAATTTTTTCAGACTGAATTTTCCTCAAGAACAACAAATACCTTGTAACTGATAAATGTTAACACAGAAAAGTTCCAAACTCTATATTAACTTGATAGATACCCTCTTGAATCATTTCAACATTCCAATGAGAGGAAAGAACGATACACAAAAAATTGGAAAACATATACAGGTGAAATTCTTCTGGATCCTTGAGAAAAATCCAGCTCCATGATTTCCTAAATCCTGATTCAAAATGTGATTAAGCAAACACCTACAGGGCGGGAGGATTAGCTCAGTGGTTCCAGCACCTGCCTCTCAAGCCTAAGGTCCTGGGTTCGATCCCCGGAAACCACATAAAATGCTGGGTGTGGAGACTCACACCCACCAGCAATCAATACCACATACCACAGCGCTGGGCGTGGTGGCTCAGGCTTGTAATCCCAGCACTCGGGAGGCAGAGGCAGGAGGATTGCTGAGTTCCAGGCTTGTCTGGGCTACAAAGTGAGCTCAGAGCCAGCCTAAACTACAAAGCAATACCCTGTCTCAAAAAAAAAAAAAAAAAAGAATTACACAAAGTTCAAACTTTAGCATCCAAATACTGTTTGGATCTATGTTTGTGATCTATGTTTACAAAGTCACACTCATTCACTTTCTTTTTTTTTTTTTTTTTGACAGGGTCTTACTTCATAATTCAGGTTGGCCCTGAGCTCACTATATAGCTCAGGCAAACCTCGAATTCAGCAATCCTCAGGTCTCTGCCTCCTGTGTGATTGGATTACAGTCTGAGCCACCAGATAAGGCATTTGTAGTATGTGGTATTGATTGCCGGTGGGCGTGACAGCCACGCCCCATATTGTTGCATGTGGTTGCTGGCAGGGGTGGGTGGGGGGTGGGGGGGACCACGGACCTTGAGCATGCGAGGCAGGCCCTGGAACCACTGAGCTAAATCTCTGCCCCTCATACTCATTCACTTTCCACAGGACCACACTGACATTTCACCAGCACTCTGAGGAGCTGCAAAAGCAATGGTTCGCCCCACAAAGCCTGAAATACTTATGCGGCTTTTATACAGTAGTTTGCTGACAGCTATCTTAAATCTTACACCATGGTCTCTATGTCACACTGTGTCTGTGAAGCTGATTACAGAAGCTAGCGGCCCGAGTCTTCTTTCAGTCCCCTGCCTCCAAGAGCCACAAGTTCTATCATTATTTTACTAAATTAACTTTCTCTCTAACTATACCTCAACTACACCATCCCATGGGCTATTCCATCTCCAAGACTGCTGTCGGCCACCCTCTGTGATCTACTGCAACAACTTTCTGTGAAGAGTAATTGTTATGTATCAGCTTGACAAGGCAAACAAACACCCAGATGGCTAGTAAAGCCCTATTCGGGAGAAGGTTTCTGGACCACATTAGCATTCGGATCAGAGCCCATCATCTATCTTTTGAGGGAGTTAATACCGTAAGAGGTGGGGAAATGGCAAATTTGTTTCCGATATTTTTGGCCTTGGCTTGCCCAGAACATGCACACTGCATGAAGTTGTGCTTCTATAGACACATATGCCAATCCAAGTCTCTCTCTCTCTCTCTCTCTCTCTCTCTCTCTGAACAACATTTAAAAACTTTTAATTCACTTGTGTATAGTAATAATTATGTGAGATGTAGCAACTTAAAAATATTTCACATATTAACTCAATATGTATAAATTAAATATATACATATATACTCTGAAAAATGTAGCTGTGTAACTTTTGTACTTATAAAAATAAAAACCTGCCATACTGAGTATGTACTATTTTCTACAATTAAAAGATAGAAAACAGATTTTTTAATAACTTGCCAATAATGTTTAATCATAATGAATGTCTTAGAATCATGTTGTTAAGATTATGATATTGATGAAGAGAACATCACATAATTAATAAATCATGATGGGGATTTGATCCTAGTTATTGACATTAAAGTTGGATCTTTTGTAATTTTTTTTTTTTTTTTTTTTGTACGAGGTTACCAAGGATTGAACCATGGATCTTGTGCTTATTAGACAGGTGCCAGAAACACTGAGCTAAACCTTTGGCACCTGTAATATGTTTTTTAAAACTTGGATTTAAAATTTGCCCCATTACTTGCTTATGTTGCAAATATTTAGGTTTTTATTTTTGTTGTTGTTTTTTGTTTTTTTGTTTGTTTGTTTGTTTGTTGAGACAGGGTCTTGCTTTGTAGTTCAGGCTGGCTCTGAGCTCACTATGTAGCCTAGGCAAGCTTCGAACTCAGCAATCCTCCTGTCTCTGCTCCCGAGTGCTGGGATTACAGGCATGAGCCACCACGCCCGGCACAGTTTTTATTTATTTTTTTCCTAATCTAACATAGCAACAACATAAAAAACAAAGGATCTGTAGTAATTTTTAAATATTCTGCTTGGACTCACTAATTAAACACCATTTGTATACATAGTAAACCTTTATTGTAAGAAAACCAATATTAAGTTTTTATTAACTTCAAAGAATATTTACATTCTTTATTTCCATAATTTGTGAAATATGTATTTCAATTTTATAACATTAAATGGTATGCACTTTTAAAATGTATTATATCTTTCATGATCCTCACACTTTCATTCATTAGGTAATGATTATTTTTCATCTTGATTCTATCTTTGGTAATAAGACTGGGTATGTTCCTGCACCATTTTGTCTCTTACCAGTGGAAGTGTTATGTCACTGATGCAGACAAACAGAGCAGTTAGTAATTATTGTATGTTCTGTAATTTTTAAAACAGGGAAAAGAATGTTCTCTGATCATTCTCAAAACCTGAAACTAACTGAATTTCATTTAGAAAGGAGTAAATCCTCTTTTTAGGTGACACTCTCTACATGCATATGTAAAGATGAGAATATATTGCATTTTGAGAAAAATGTTTAATTAGATCCACATAATAAAAACTGTCATACTGTATGCAAACTGTAGATAGTTCAGAATCACATTTTTGAGTAAGGAAAACTATGAAAAACACAGCCTCCCAAACAATCTAATTCCATTAATATTTCACTTCTGTTCCATATATTAAAAAATATCAGGAAGGCTTGAGAAGATATTGTTCTTTTGTAGTCTATCAATTTTCCAAAGCTTCTATCAGTATGGAAAAGTCAAATGGTTTTTACAAATCCTATTTTAAGGTAGGGAAACTATGCAATAAATGGATAGGGGCCATTTTCATACTTTATTTAAATTACTCTAAAGATAAAAAATACGATTCCCATAAATAATCCAGGGGACAAAAATATAGTTGTGTAATTTTTTTACTTATAAAAATAAAAAACCTATCATACTTGTCCTCCACAGCATCTGTGATGAGATAGTCTTCCATAGTGAAGGAAACTTACAGAGAAGAGTATCTTTTTATTGTTCTAGTGACAGTGTCTTGTTTTGCTTGTTTAAATTTAGTATATTTACTGAATATTTATTAAATACAAACTTATTAAGTTATATAGTTTATGTGATGCTCTAATGCTTTGTAGATTATGGAGTGTAATCAAAGTGGGAGCGAATGAAAGTAATTTCTGTCATAGTCTAGAATGTGGCACACAAGTATCAGTTATATAAGAAAAATAACACTGGGAGACTGAAAACGTCTGAGAAGAGAATTATATTCAATTAGATTAACAGAGAGAAGGCATAGGATATATTATAGGTGAAAAAAACGTTTGCAGAAGAAAGGGGAATGAGGGAATGATGGCCAAGTAATAAAGAAAAGCAGAGGTTGGTCATGGGATATCATCAACCACAGAGGAGACTAAGTATGGTCAAGTCTAAAAGAAGATCTATAACACAGTGGCGAACCTATAGCTTGCAGGCTGCAAAACCAATCTTTGTAACACTGAAAGCCCTAAAAAGTTCATCATTATTGAGCCATAATATAAATGTAAATTAAGGCGCACAGTGTCGATCTGAAGGGTAGAATTGAAAGTGATTTGCAAGAACTTCACACTGACAGAAACGTCTAAAGACGAAATGTGTCTTCTGCATAATGGATCCTGCTATCTGAGAGCTTCGTGTACAGAAATCATAAAGGAAGAGAACCTAACTCACATGTGAATGAGGTATCCACTGGTTATAGCACACGTAGGGCAGAGGAGGTGTAAAAGTTGCACTGGCACATCGGCCACACCAATGGCCATGGTATCACAGAAAATGAAGAAACCAATCAATCGACAATTGAGGTAAGGTATAACAACATTTGTATGATGGAGTAGAGATTAAACAAAACCATGAGAGGCATTACTACTGAAAAATGTGGAGTATACAAGATGCAGCTGAACAGATGGTCCTGTCAGCTCACTTCTTTTAAAATCAAACAAATGGTCATTGTTTTTCATGCTCACCTTCCACCTCCCAGTACATTCCCTAAAGACTATCATAGGCTGATAACATGAAAATGTCCTTGGTATTCTATTGTAACTTACTGGTCATATCTGTATCCTAGAATTCAAATTTAAAGACCATATACAATTTTCCAGAGTCCTGTTGATGCAAAAATTGGAGTGATTAAAAATTGGAGGATTAAGTGTTATAACATTCATTTTAAGATGTCTATTTCTATGTGAAGAATAATTTTAAAAGAGAGAGAAAATGTATCTAGTTATAATAAAAGTCAAAACCACTTTCCATCCGCAAATATATGTTAAATGTTAGTAACTATTAACTTAAAGAAGTCACTTTCCAGTTCTCACATTATACGACCGACATGTAAACACTTTCTGGGACATCTTCTGGAGAATATGGGACACACACTTACCTTGTGGTTGACGACTGGGATGGTAAATCTGAAGGTCAAATGGTTGTGCGCTGGTTTTCTGGATCACGCTGACATTCTGCCCCGTCCACTTACTGGCTTTCGACAGTGTATTGGTCCTCCAGTCAGTCCAGTAAACCTCACTCCCATACAGAGACACAGCGAATGGGTGGGAAAGGTACTCATGACCTCGAATGATTTCTATCATGTTTGTTCCATCATAGAGGGCTGAATAAATTGCATCTGACCTAGAGAAAAGTAAATATTATTTAAAATAATCCAAATACACAATCATGCAATCCATACAAAAATACAGGAAATGCTTTTTTAATATTTTATAGGCCTATATCTGTTTTGTCTAGCTCAAAAATATCTTTTTATATGTATCTATATATCTCTCTATAAAAGGATATATATAGATAGATAGATAGATATAGATATACTGATCAGTATATATATTAGTATATAATGTATACCTTAAGACTTGTATGTTAGGACACTTCCCAAAGCTGTTAAAGTATTGAGGAAATAAAATACAGAAAACAGAATTTTTAAAAACCTGGCATCTGTCCAAACTATCCTCTTTTCAAAGTGGTCCACAGTTAGTCCATTTGGCCAAGCCCCAGTTTTCATGTCTTTATAGATGGTTTTTCTCCCGGCACCACTCATAGAGGCTGATTCTATGCGAGGGAAGTTGGCATCCCAGTCTGTCCAGAAAAGAATTCTGAAGAAAAAGAGGTAATGTCAATATTTCAGTCATTCACTTCAGAATTTTTTTTTTTTTTTTTGAGACAGGGTCTCACTTTGCAGTTCGGGCTGGGTCTGAGCTCACTATGTAGCCTAGGCAAGCTTCGAACTCAGCAATCCTCCTGTCTCTGCCTCCCGAGTGCTGGCATGACAGGCGTGAGCCACCATGCCCGGCTCACTTCAGAAATATTTATTGAACGTCTACTGTATACTAGCTACTTGTCAAGTGAAAACTTGCAAGAGCAATAGATGTGTTACCTACTTGAGGACTTTAGACTCCAGAGGAATAAACAGACAAAATCCATAATGAATAACTGCAGCTTGTAAAATGTTTTGAAGAAAAAAAAAAATTGCTATGAGCAGGAATAGCAAATGAGTGATCTGCATACATATGATGATCAGGGCAAAGAATTTGGAGGAGTTGATATCTGATTGAAATCCAAGGCCACCATAGAGAGGATTATAAATAGAATGACTCACACATGCTAAGGCCTAATAAGGAAAAGAAAATGGGGGATCCCACAGAAATAAGGTCAGTGTAATCAGAAGAGTAATGAGACTTGAGGAGGGGAAAACACATGAAATTGAAGAAATATGATTTTATGCGGTAGAAAAATTCTCATGGAATCTAATGGAGGGTAATAAGAAGTACCTGAGCCTTTGAAAATTTTAAGGAGAGGAGAAACATATATATCTTATTATATTACATTATATTATATAATATTATTTATATTATATTATATTACATTATATTAGTTTTATCTAAATTGTGAAACTCAATTAGTTCCAAATATGTGTTCAAACACCAAATAGTTAAAGAACCAAACATATTTTCCTAATATCATGGCAACTAAGTAATTGATTCTGAGGTCCAAAAATTACACAAGTACTATATGTTGTCTGGGCGAGCGCAGGGCTTAGCAGAAGCACCACTCCTTTGTGTTCACAGCCAGACATGACATACTTTATGACTCACTCTTACCTTGTATGGATATTTTAAAGTCAAATATTTAGCTTGACTCTCCGGATTTTGAATAGTGGGAAGTTTGAGCTTGGAGCCCTTTGATATCTGTAGCATCACCCTATTACGTTGTATGATATTCACATATATGTATATTTGCACACATATAATTCGGCACACAGAATTATTACCACAGAGACAGGAAAGATCAATTTTTACACAAATGGAAACATTTATTTCCATATAGAATAAGTATTTTTAAAGGCAAAATTTCAAAATCTTACCAAACTGTAAAAGAAATAGAAAGGAGGAAAAGAAGGATTAAAGGAAAGGGGAGAGAGGGAGAGACAGGACAGTAACACCAGCATTTAAGTGCTGTAACAGGGATGCAGAAGATTAGCAGTTCATGAAGAATTGTGAGTCAAAACCATGGACTATGCTTCATAGTGAGAGGACACAAGGTAACATTCCTCTGAATGTCCCTCATACAATGGGTTCTTATCAATGATCTTTTAAAAAAATTACTTTCATAGACTAGTTTAGGAGTTTCTCTAACAATCGTAGTAAGAAAAACCTTCCATAGGCATAATACCTCAACTATTTATTGTTCAGAATTACATTATGTGAATAATTTAAATGGTTGGAAAGAGTAAGATGAACAATAATAATGTGCTGATAATTCTTTAAGCTTGGTAACATGTACAAGGGAGTTTATTTTATAATCTCTTCTAGTTTATGCATTTGAATATTTCTAAAAAATAAAATTTAAAATATAAATATTTCAAGATTAAACAAATGTCTTAAATATTTATATATGCACCAGGTGATATCTGTAAAGTGTTATTTTTAGGACTTTTTGGTGAAAAGACTCATATTACAAGATAAGATTGTTCTGGATAAAAATTACTAATTATCTGGAATCAATAGTATGAAATAATATGTAAAATTAACCCCAAATAATATAGCACACTTCAAATTCAACAAAAATTTGAGAAAGAATAATTAATATTATGTGCATAGATTTTTCAATTTAAGTAGTAAAATGTTTTCCTTGGAGTTCATGAATATGAACTGGACCACTCCTCACTTCAAATATAGTTTTGGATGCACACATCTTTCATTGATACTAAGTTGTGGTTGTTTGTGTGTGTGTGTGTGTGTGTGTGTGTGTGTGGTGTCAGGGATTGAACTTGGGCCTTTGGGCTACCCAGGTAGGTATGGTACAATTTGAGCTAAATCCCTGCCCCTGGTTTTTCTTTAACTCTAAAACATGATTTAATATGTTTTATGATTTAGCTCTAAACATATGACTTAGAAAATAACATCAGCATAGCATCAATAAACAATGTTACTGTAGAAAGGCAGCAAGTTTTAAAAAAGAGAAGGAAAAGTGATCCCTGAATGCAAATTCAGGGAATTTTGGATTCATAGGGAGTTTTAACTATGTGTGGAAATACCGTCCCAGTGAGATACTGCCTTGTACTGCATACTGTGCTGATATTCAGGTGTCTGGGCACTCTTCTCCCTGTATGATAACTGTGGAAATGCCACAGCCCTTTTTATGCACACTTACACCCTGCACAGTGCACAAGCATGATTCTTGTATCAGTAATTCTGCAATTCTTCACTTTTTTATATTCAGGTTATTAGAAATCGGCACATGCCTTCTAGTGTTTAGAAAAATGTGGCTTGGGATGATATATAGCAATTTTTCTTCTTGGAGACAGGTTCTCACTTTGTAGTTCAGGCTGGCTCTGAGCTCACTATATAGCCCAAGCAAACCTGGAACTCAGCAATCCTCCTGCCTCTGCCTCCAGAGTGCTGGCATTGCAGGTGTGAGCCCCCACACCTGGCACTGTGGTATGTGGTACTGACTGCTGGTGGGCATGAGTCACCATGCCCAGTATTGTATGCGGTTACTGGGAATCGAATCAGAGACATTGCACTTGCTAAGCAGGCACCAGAACCATTGAACTAAATCCCCTGCCCAGGACAATATACAGCATTTTAATACAAGTGATCCCTTCATTTCTTGACACTTCCAGTGAGAATGTTTCTGTCATACTGACCATTGTGCTGCTGATTTTTCAGCAATTTTATTTGGAAAGTAACAAGTTCTTTTTTATAATGTAACAAATTGTAGAATTAGTTACCCTGACAGTGTTCTTAACCTTGCCATGAAACAATTCACACAACTAATCATAAGAGTTGATTAAAAAATAAGTTGATTTCAAGGATCATTGTTTCATGAAATTGTAGCTATTCTTGTAGACTTTACAGTGTCATATTTTAACAAAACCATTTTGCCATTTCTTTCTTTATATATGTTTAAAATAGACTAGCATTTTGATGATTCCATTATTTCCTCAAATGCACAAAGACAGAGTATCTCTTTATACAGGACATATGGAAATGTTCAACTACAATTGCTTTTAAAAGGGAAACTAGAGACTCTGGATTCTGCAGTTTCACATTCACAATTTGGTTTGTATCTGGATTAAATTGGGTCAATAGACCATGAACAACTGCTATCATTATAGGAATGAAAGGCCCATTATCATCTATCAGGTCAAGTTCCAGAAAGAAAAAAAAAAAAGAATGATCTTGGAGAAAATGTGGGGTTTATTAATCTATTATCTTTAGTTTTTTTTGAAACCAATAATGACTTGAAATTAGTTTCATTCAGCATATTCCCAGATAAAATTAAAGCTTTTTAAAAATGTATCACTAATCATATGATTATTGTCTTTTTCACCAATGCATTTCTTACAGCACAGTCCAGTTATTATGACAGTAAAACAAATGAAAACTAAACACTGGCAGCAGAGCAAGAAGATCTCATTCAGTAGCACAGTAAAAAAGCATTAAAGAATGGACATGGGCACACTGTAGATTCTGAACTCTGATGTCTGTTACTTTCTGATAATAAGCTTGAAGTTTAAAAGGATTCATTTACACTTTCAAGTCACCTTAGCAATAAATATATTACCTTAAAATGGAAAAAAAGAAAAATGGCTCCTCCCTATGAGTCCCAATGTACTATGTCAGAATAACGTCATTTGGGAGACTGGGTCAAAGCCCAGAAGCTGAAAATATGGCACAGTGGTGAATACCTCTCATAATGTAAAGAAAAGACCCATGTTTGCAAAGCTGTGGAAACATGTATAATGGATAATACTTCTTATTTGGAATCTGGAAGACATGTCAGGCAGAACTTGATTTGCTTTAAGAACCTGAGACTAAACACATTTCACGAAGATAATGCTATGACTTGTTTGTTTCTCTACTATACTGAGGGTGCAAAGGGGCTTGCTGGACCTCGTTCTTTTCATTTATTATATAAATAATGTCTATCCTATTATCCATTATCCTATTATCCTATTATGATACTTTTTATCATAAAATGCCTACTTGGGTATCTGTATGTTGCACGTAAATGGACTCACCCGTATGCATTCATTTACTGAACAAGCGTGCAATGGCACTATTACAATTGCAGCAGCTGTAACGGAGCCCAGAGACTTGGGAGCAATTCTTCTTGCTGTTAAAAATCTGTAGTTTTTTTAGGGAATGCTGATAACACACAAATCATACCTCTGAAGTGTATCCACTGGATTTCTTTAAAGCTAAACATTTGCATTATAAATTTTAAAAACTTCAGTGCTAACATCAATGTTGGGTTCTACTTTCCTCATATATTTTATGAGTAATGTCAGAAAGGAAAAAAATCATACATCTCTATTCATATACCTGAGAAATTATATTAAAGTTTAAATGAAATCATTTTTTATTGTTTCCCTTTTTGTGCCTACCTTGGTTTTGAGGTTCATTTTATGTGTGTTCACATGTGTGTGCTTGTTTATCTTGTTTTCCTTTTGTTTCCTTTTTAAAGTCCCAGTGTTTGTAAGAAACTCAGGACGTTTTAGAAAATATCCAGTAAGAATAAAAGTAGTTTGCACTTACACTAAATTTTATATTTAATCGCTACTATCATTACTTAAGGTGTTTAAATAAACTTCATATATTAATCATGTCAATGTTCTATAAAATAATATTAATAATAAAAACTCTGTCAAATCATGACAGCCAAGCCTTTCAACCTTTCAATTAACCCTTAGACTAAAATAAATTAGTACTGCCATCTGAACTTTGGTCATTTGGCCAGAAACAATTTTATAAGGGCTATTTGTTTCTGTTGTTTTTAAATGCTTATTACACTCTAATTATATTAATTAATTTCAAATTCCTCAGTAGCAATTAGTGATGGAAACTGTCCACTCTCCCAGAGGCTTTACCAGGTCTTTGTTACACACAGTCTAGTTTATGAAATAACATTAGACCTTTGAAGATATTTCAGTTTATATCAGTGAATAGAGTTCAGAGCTTTTGCTTACATGGAAAGCTGTGTGTCCTTTGTGTTTTGTTTTGTTATGTTTTTCTTTCTTTTCAGGTTGGACAGACTCCAAATAAACTGAGACAAATGAATGTATCGTAACTATTGTTGATTCAATGCTGTAGAAAGTGAAACATTTCCTAAATCTGCTTTGTTTGTTCTACCAGCTTCAAAACGTCCATACACCTGTTTTTTGTTTTTCTTTGTCAGTGCCAGCCATTTGTTATTTGGGAAGCATTCACATTTTCCTTCTCATGTTAGGAGGCATGCTGGGACTGCGTATTTTACTGTTCTGCAGAAGGTTTTTCATGCAGATCAGATGCTGGTACATCTTACATAAATCTGATGGGTGGGAACTTCACATCAATAGCAGTTACACTGAAATAAAACTCCTGTTGATAATGTGCTGACAACTTTGTAGGCGTTATAGGGTCAGGATCAGCCTTCTATTTGTGCCTCGGGAATACAGTGTTGAAAAACATGGGCTCTTCGCATTTAAGCTAACAGGTTGTTCCCAGGTGAATTGTTATTACAGATGGAAACTAGTGAATTGCGCAAAGTGTAGACAGTGTGAGTTAGAAAACACAGCCCCAGGCTAAGAAAATATCTACTTCTCAGCTCATTATTACCAAATCTCCCTACTTTCAAAAAGAGTGGATTTGGGTAAAATCTGTTAATGTTTTAAATTTTGACCACTGATTCAAAACACTGTGGAAGATAAAGCAAGGACCTCAGTGAGGGTTACAAATTTGGGATCTGTCTTTCAGTCAAGCTGCTTTGTCCTTTAATTTCAGTATCTGAATTAAAGAAAAGGTAAGCAAACTTTGAAATCTATTTTTTTTTCCTGAGTCTTGGGCATAAACCGGAAAAGATAGAGTGTGGCCAGGAGGCTAATTTAAACACAGGGGAAACAGTCCTCTTCTGTATTTGATTAAGTACCTTGGTTTACCCCCCTCGCCCTGGAACCTTACCCCCAAATTCCCCATAAAATCCTATCCAATATTCTTGATTTGGAAATAGTTTTGGATTTGCAAACTAATTACCAAATAAATACATAATAATACATTAATAGAATTATAGGTACCCTTGCACAGCTTATCTCACATATACAAAATCTAAAAAAAAAAAAAAAAGCACAAAACAAAACAAAAAAGCCAGGCATGGTGGTGGATCCCTATAACTACATCACTTTGGAGACCACTGCAGAAATCAATCTGTACAATTTAGCACCCTCGCAAGGCACTGGCTATGGGGAGAAAGTAACCCTTCTCCACTGTTGGTGGGATTGCAGACTGACCAAAAATAGAATAGAAAATAAAAAGACAAAGGGGGAAAAATAAAGAAGACATTACTTTTACTCCTAAATTTTAGAGAGAAAATTGAAAACTAAAATAAATAAATAATACCCTTGATTCCTTGAGAGAGAGTGATTAGACAAGATCTGAAACTCTTAACTGCTTACTCTTAGATCACTGTGGTATTTTTTTCTAGTTATTCACAAAAGAGTACTCAAGGGGACTATTGGGAGTAGCCTGTGTTACTTAGTATTTAACCTTGTTTTCCAGGATCACGTATTTTGTCTTTTAAGTTTTTCAGTGTCAGTATATCACTGCTGAGTCCCTTCAAGTTTATGTTAATTTTCTCTTACACTGATTCCAAGATATACAAAATAAATATAGATTGATGTGGTTAACATCTGTGACTACATAGAAAAAGACTGGCCTGTGCTTGGCCACCACTGGAAATAATTACAGCATTTCTTTGGCAGAGCAAAGAGAAATTCATTCAATTACAGCTTTGAAAAAGACTTCCAATAGCTTCCAATAGAGCCTAAACCTCATATTTAAAAGAAAGACACTGACACTCTCGAAGTACCTGTGTATGTAATCCAGCAATCGAACTTAAGCAAATAAATTTATTAGCATATTATATACATAGCTAAGCCCACACATATACATTTATATGCATCCATATGCATACAAGAAGCATTTGGTGCATAATTCATGAGTTTATTAAATCAAATACTAAATTGAAAGATTATTTTTATAGCAAATGAATAGGTAAATGACAAACTTCTTTACCCAAATCGAGGGTCCAACGCAATGGCCCTGGGGTGCTCCATGGCTCCTGCTATCAGTGTGGTTCTCAGGGAACCATCCAACTTGGCCACTTCAATCTGGTCAAGATTACTGTCTATCCAGTATATGTTGTCTGCGATCCAGTCCACAGTCAGGCCCTCTGGGGTAGCCAGGCCGTGCTCCACGACGACCTCAATGGCGCTGACACCTGTCAAAGCAAAACGACCCAGATGTGGAGCCATCTAGACTTATAAAGTGTTGGTAGTTTGGGTTAGAAATTTTATAAGTTTTCCTTAATGATTAACAATCTAATCCCATGGATCTAAATGTGTCATTTTAAATTTACATGATATAGAGCCAAAATTCAGACATAATTGTTATATGTTAAAATATACAGTTTTTCAAAATTGTAAGTATGATTTAGAGATGAACTAACCATTTTTTAGATATACTTTGCCACATAAGGTGTGCTAGCTACATAAAGACAATTTTTCCAGTGAAACACTGAATAATTTTTTCTCAGTCTTGTTACTTAGGAAAAACCTACTTTAAACAAAACAGCTAATTTGAATTATGCCAGAACTGATGTTAGCTGTCTTTACACAAACTTTACTGTTTGTCTGACTTGTGCAGAAAAACAATAACCAAATAAAAATGTCACTTTTACAAAAATTTGAATGCAAATATGTAGAAATCATTTTTCTATCAGTAAATAAAGTTCTTCACCATAAGTCTATGACAAATTCTATAACTAAATATGGTGTGAATGGAGTAGCTTCCAACTACTACACAATAACATTTTCACATATATGAGGGAATATCTGTTTTTTAAGTTTATTTTTATTTTTTTGTACATTGTATAAACACATCATGATCACAATCAATATTGGGAATTCGTACCAGTATATGATACAATTTAATTCTCATATTTTCCCATTCCCTTACCTACCCCCAACCCCCCACCCCCTAAATATATAAGGTTTCCCTTTTTTATTACCGTCACATTTTTTTCTTTACCCCTCATTACTCACCCCTCCACCATATTTCCCTTTGAATATTTTCTATTTCATAATATCCATCACACATTCTAGAACTCATTAACATCTTCAGTTTCTCATACCACAGAACAGACACGGTATTTACACATCCGTGACACATTTCACTTATGAATATGACCTGAAGGTATGACTATTTGAGTATAAATGATTCAAACTTATCATTCTTTAAGGCAGAGTAATACCTCATTTTATAGAAAAAACATATCTTTATCCAGTCTAGAGTTGATGGGCATTTGGGTTGTTTCCAATATTTTATCTATCATGACCTGAATTGCTATGAACATGAGTGCACATATTAAATTATGGTATGATTCTTTTAATTCTTTTGTTTATAAAACCTAGCAGGGCATATCTGGTTTTATAAACAGAGAAGTGATAAAGAACTAAAACTCATGGATTCATTAAATTTTTTTCTGATTAAAAATATGCATTTTGAGTTTTCATTTGCAAAGTAATTTAAGCATTAAGTGAAATGATAGCATACATACCTCCACTTTCAGAAAGCTTTCCCCGGTATATTCTGTCTTCTACAACATCTGTCCAATAAAGTAAACTCTGATTGAAGTGAAAATCAAGTGCAATAGTATTTCTGAGTCCAGGAACAAGTAAACTATAGTCTCTTTTATGAAGATCAATCCTTCGGATCTCATGGCGAATAGAAAAGATGATGAAGGCTTCAAAAGGATCTGAAATATAGATTTATTTTTGATAGGTTTAAGAAAACATTTATATACTTTGTGTAAGTTAAATGAATGTTAGGTCAAAATATATTCACTTTGAATGTACTTATTGTATTATTTTATTTTTATTTATTTTTATTTTTTGAGAAAGGGTCTCGCTTTGTATTTCAGGTTGGCACTGAGCTCACTAAGTAGCCCAGGCAAGCCTCAAACTCAGCAATCCTCCTGTCTTTGCCTCCCAAGTGCTGGGATTACAGGCATGAGCCACCACACCCGACATATTATATAATTTTAAAAGTGTGAAAACATTTCCAATAGAAAGAAAAAATGAAAGCTTTCTTTTGCCTTCAATTTTAGCAGACAGACCAAGCTCCAAATCATGACCACAGGACTTATTATGTGTTGACTGAACTAGCTCTTTTGCATTTAGCTCATCTTATATACCCAAGTAAGAAGAAAAATTCAATGATGTAACAACAGAGATTCTGTGAAGAGATTCATTGGGGTTACTTGGCAGCTATTGGGGTGATCTCTAGGCATTATGTTACCAATGTTCATGTCCTTACAGTTTGAATGAGCTCATTAGAATTGTACAGCATAGCAGTTTATTCACAAATAAGACTTTTTTTTTTGAGACAGAGACTCGCTTTATAGCCCAGGCAAGCCTCCAACTCATCAATCCTCCTGTCTATGTGCTGGGATAACAGATGTGAGCCACCAGACTTTTACATTTGGTGTGATCATTAAGCTTGGTTGTGTCAGCTTGTTCACTCCACCCAGAAGATTAGCAAAGTATAATTCTGGGTATGTTTGTATGTTGTGACCTTAGATACTATATATGGTCTCTAGCCCCTTCCTGTCTGCTGCTACTTCTTTCCTCTGTTTCCAGTGAACTCAGGGAAAAGAAGAGAGATACTTTGTGGACTTCTTACAAATCAGCAAGATTCCAACTGTCACAAGTTCAAGGATGCAGAATATAAACTTTGCACTTGAGAAGACTCCCTGGGCTTCCTGCTCAAATGGGTCTCCAAGGAAATCAATAGCCTGGAATTCATTTCACTCTTTTCAATCTTCAGGAACTCAGAGGCTACTGCAGCCAACGGCTGAAGCCTCGGCTCCTCCTACCAAGAGTGGACCTTGTCATCATCCATGTGATGATGATGGACACAGTTGTGAGATCATGGAGGCTTCCACTCAGATTTCAAGAGGAGGCCTGGAAGCCAGGGCCTTGGCATGATCCATGTGATGATGTTGGACATAGTTGTGAGATCATGGAGGCTTCCACGTGGATTTCAAGGGAAGGCCTAGAATTCAGGAAAGGACTCTCAGAGAAAGCAGTGTGTGAAGCTGTGGGAATAAAGCCAAAAGTGCAGTATAGGCTCCAAGGAATTAAAGTTTGCTTTGAGTCTCACAAGAAACTTGGACTCAAAGCTTTGAAAGAAATGATAAACCTGCGGTGACTCTGGAGAACAGTTTATTGGCTTTTCAGTTGTATGTCAAATAGTAGTATCACGTTCAATACAATTACAATTTTATGTTTATCAGGGGATTAAGTACGATTTATGGAGATATGTTAGAATGTCAAGTTGACTGGAACACAACATGGCTATTAAGCTTGATTTAATCAATCCAATTTGCTTAGAAACAGCATAAAATTGATGAACACCCCACTGGAAGCACCTTTGTGGATTGTAGAAGTGTGACCTTGTTATTATATGAAAGCCCTGTCCCCTTCTTCTCTAGTTCTGTGTTTCCTGGCCTTGCTGTGTTTCCTGGCCTTCACAAACTGATCAGCTTTGCTCCATCATGCTACTCTGCCATGATGTTTCTCCCTTAGACCCAGGTGACTATGATCTGAGTCCCTTGGTCTATGAGTCAAGTTAATCATCTTAACTGGTGAGCTTCCATTTTTGTGTCCAGCAAAGAAAAAACTTGGATTTGTCTATATTTTTCTTTTAACTTTAACAAGAGTACAAAATAACTACTTTCAAAAGTTCCTGATAATACAAATACTAATAACATTTACAATCAACAGTTTTTACCTTTAGAATAAATAAAATGGATGCATTGGATGCAGTACATTGTATATGATTTTGGAATAGGAGCACTTGCTTGATTTTCTATAACGGGTATAAACAGATGTCTGGCTTTGAAAATTTCTTAACTTTGCAAGAATTAAATATCTTTTCTTGTACGATAGTATGGGTATGCCTTCTGTTTGATGTAATTTAATCTGTTACCAGAATCAAATTTAATTGTTATGAAATTCTATATAATGTGAAAATCATCACAATAAATACAGTATATAGATAACTGTGATGTAATTTCAAAAAGTACCACATTTTGTGTAAGAAAATGCAGACTTCAAATAGACCTGTTCCCAAATATCAGTATAAATTTGAAAAACTTACTTAAACACAGGTTCTCAATTGTTTCATTTATGAATTGTATAAGATCTTGAGTTATCAGGAAAGGTACTAGCAATTAAAGGAGTGAATACTTAATTATATCTTAAAATGTTTAATAATTACTATGAATATCAAATCTTAGAGATCATTCCAAGAAATAAAGAAAGAAAATGCTTAATAGAATAAAAGGCTGGAATTATCACACACCAACGGGAAATCAGACAATTCTCTGCGTGTATTGAAAGTGTGACATTCAGCTCTGAAAACCTTCCTCACCCTTTGGCATATAGTTTTCCCTTAGCCAGTAGTAAACTATACTCACTGAAGATTCTTGTGAAATTTACATTTAATTTAAATTTAAATATTAATTTAAATCTATATTTAATTCCTTTTAAACATAATTATAGTATACAGCAAATATACACTCATAAAAAGAATTGTGTAATAAAATGTATTCATTTTCCCAAAAGGAAAAGGACCTGTAAGGAAATGTTTGGAAAGAAGACTCCTACAGTTATGTATATGTAAAGCCATCAGATGATAACCTGTAAAAGGGTGAGCACATCCTGAGGGGTGAGAACCACTTTCCCTTGAATAGAAAATTGAATAGAAGTGACAGCCAAGACTCCAGAAATTCTCTGAACCCACTGTCTACATAAAGACCGAAGAGAAGTAGGTAAGTGAAAAAACAGTGGGCATGAGGCATCAAGGGGAGAAGCCAGACTTACTGTGTCATCGCCTATCGCATTCTGCAAAGGAAAAGCATAGGAACAGAAAACATACCAATGGATGCCAACAGAAATAGAGGCAAGAGGAGCTTGATTATCAAGGAAAATGAGAGAATTTTAATGTCTTAGAATAGTCTATTCCAGTTTTGATGATGATTGTGTATTACATGTAATTGTAATAACTTTTACAAGTGTATCCCTGAGTATATTTTACATTCTAAAATTAATTTTAAATTAAATTTTCATGAAATGACTTGAAAGAAAGCCTCGACAAAAACTGAGAGAAGAAAAGAAGTCCTAATATTACTGTAGTAGATACTAAAATATGAATATCATACACCAGCTTCTTACTGAAATGGCAGTAAGACCACAGCTGACTGGACGACGCATATTTTTTCTCTTCTGCGGTGCTGGGAATCGCGACGCTCAGGCTCTGGGGGGCTGGTGGCAGCTACTCGGCAACTGCGCTACACACACTCCAAGCCACACTCGCGCAACCAATTACAAGTTCAAATATTACAGCCAAAAATGCTCACACAGTGCTTCTTCTACACTAGAATTAGTAAAGTTTTGTAGATCCCAGTATATTCACACTTCATGACATTGGCAGCAGTGGGCGATTTTATCATCCCTGTTTTGCACAAAAAGAAAGAGGGCACAAATGTGTAAGTTTGCAGGACCTTTCCTCGGTTGGGTAAGTTCTCCACCACACTCCTCACCTCACGAGAATGTGTTTTAACACCGTTTTATTTTCAATGTTGCTGTAGTTTATACAGACATGGGTTCCATCTTGGCAGATACCATACTTTGATCCATGTTAAAACACGCTCCAAAAAGTGTGAGACTAGGGAGTAAGGTGGGTAAGGGTGTGAAAATGAACAATCAAATAATTTTCAGTTTCAAAGGTGAGATGGAGCTCTTAACTTTTTCAGAGGAAAACACAATCTGGAATGAATATCAGTAAAATGGGAAGCGGCTACACACTTCTACAGTTTCCTAATAATTCTTCCAGTGTCCTAACACTTGTCCCATCTATGTCGGCATTTAACTGGCCAAGCCAGTGAAACACCATGCTCTTTATATAGAAGTGGCTTGAAGTTTCCCTGTCTTAGCATATGATAAAAAATGACACGTGTAGAAAACAAAGGTTGTAATTTACATTTTATAGTGATGAATCTCATGTTTATAAATGTAGTGTTTCACAAGAAGCTTTAAAATATACCTCAAAGACTGTAGTTTTCCATCTATAATTCTCTTGATTTTTTATATCCTACTACAGATTTAAAGAATGACTTTTGTAAAACAGAATAGGAAAGCAGTAAATGACTTGCCTAGAAAAAGTGCCCTTTTACAAGCCTTTTCAGGATAAATTATTATAACTATGAAACTGACGGTACTATATGAATAGCTTCTGATTCTGTATTGTGTATACAATATCATCAAACAAAACATTTACACTAGAGTTAAAAGGTTTTCTCTAATACAGAATTTTTAGTGTCTTTTCTTGTTTTTACATTTAAGAATTTATTTGACTTTCTCTGACCCTACATCAGATACATTTACTTTACAGAAGAGAATATTATGAAGGGCTCCAGATATTACAACCTCCTGTTCCTGTTTCTTCCAGCAATACCCATGTGGGGGAATGACTGACAGTCAGATGCCACTGAAGAATGGTACACACAGAGGCAGGTGAAACAATTTATGGAATGATGGAATGCCAACCATGGAGCAGTTCAAGTATTCAAGTATTATTCAGACCTGATTATGTCACCAGCTTTCCAGCAATTTTTCCCAAGGGCCAATTTTGTTTCTCTCCCTCCCTCCCTCCCTCCCTCCCTCCCTC
>PVIC010020852.1:0-29268 GCA_004025085.1 Thryonomys swinderianus | reverse complement strand
GGGCCTCTCACCTGTGTCTGATAATCCCTCCCTTAAAATTTCTATTTTTTTTTTTTTTTGAGACAGGGTCTCGCGTTGTAGTTCAAGCTGGCCCTGAGCTCACTATGTAGCCCAGGCAAGCCGCCGCGAACTCAGCAATCCTCCTGTCTCTGCCTCCCAAGGGCTGGGATTACAGGCGTGAGCCACCACGTCTGGCATTGTGGTATGCGGTGTTGATTGTTGGTGGGTGTGTCTCCACGCCCAGCATTATATGTGGTTACCGGGGATCGAACTCAGGACCTTGCGCTTGCGAGGCAGGCGCCAGAACCACTGAGTTAACCCTCCGGCCCAAAATTTCTATTGTTTTTGAAGGAAGCCTTTTCTTGATTGAACAGTCGGTTCCTACAGACCTTTGACTATTTTCAAAGTTCCTCTGACATTTTAGCCATTTAAGAAAATGTATCCATGGGGAACTAGGTCATGAACTTCTTAGCCCATCATCTTCACTAACATCCCTCCCTCTCCATTCCGGATGGAATCTTCTCTCCGTGGGAGGCCACCTCATAGTATCCCTGAGGACCGAACCACCCAAAGGGACCTGAGTTCATTGCTCAGCAAGTCCTTCTGGTCCTTGAAATTTCCCTTACATGCACCTGCCTCGGTAGCAAGGCCAAGTGCGGCTGGAGTTCACGATGGCCACAGGCCAGAGAGGCGGGGTCTGGCCTGAGAGGTGGCGCCACTCACGTTCTCCAGCAAAACAGTCTTTCTGGTTCTCAGGCGCGGCCGTCACCCTTCTGTACTCTTCCCTACACCAAGACTGCTGGCTCTGCCTTCTCCCTTCTCCTGGCCTGTTTCCCAAGATGACCTAGTGATATCTAGCTGTCCCTGCAAAACTTTTTAAGTGGCTAAGTTTTGATGGACACAGATGAAGACGTTGAATTTCCTGAACTACAAAGTGAGACCCTGTCTCAAAAATTAAATAAACAAATAAAAATAATAATAACAACAAAAAAAAGATGTTGAGTTTCCAGGAGAACCACTGAAGCCAAATATTTTCCAAAGAGAAAGCACAAAGAAACACTAAAAGCTTATTTTGCATTTTGTTTGTGTGTTTTTTCATGATATAGGATGATTATCATCACCCTTATTTTTTATTTTTATTAGTACATTTTTACAGTACTTAGTGATTATTTGTGCATAACTTATCTTAATTTTTTATTCTTCTCTCTTCCTCTCTCTTCCAATCCCTCTATATTTTTATTCCCTTTTGTCAGACTTGTCTCCCCATTTCCTATCATCTAGTTAGTTTTTACTGTATCTTTGTAATTTAACTGAAATCCAGGATTTGTGATTCTTCCTGCTTTGCTCTTGTTACCCTCATTTGCTTTTGCTATTCTGGGTCTCTTCTGGTTACATATGAATTTTAGGATTTCTTTTCCTTCTTTTTTCTTTTCTTTTCTTTTTTTTTTTTTTTGAGGCAAGATCTCATTTTGTAGTTCAGATTGACCTTGAATTCACTTTAGCTCATAGTGACCTCAAACTCATGTCAACCCTCCTGCCTCAGCCTGCTGAGTGTTGGGATTACAGGTCTGTATGTCTATCCCTGTAACTGGTCTTTTTGTTTGTTTTGAGACAGGGTCTCCCTTTCTAGTTCAGCCTGGCCCTGAACTCACTATGCAGCCCTGGCTGGCCTCAAATGCTTGGCAATCCTCCTGCCTCTGCCTCCCAAGTGCTGGGATCACAAGCATGAGGTACCATGCCCCACTGTAATTCTTCATGAATTTTTTTTCCTACTTCTCAGAAAGCTGCTTGCATTTTAATCGGGATTGCATTCAGTCTGTATCTTAGTTTTGGAAGTATGGCCATGTCTCTATTTTGGTTCTGTCCACCAAGGAAAGGGGATATCTTCCCACTTTCTGCTGTTTTGAAAGTAAGAAGTGAAATGTACAACAGGGCAGGCATATCCTTGGACATCAGTGCAGGGAGTGCTTCATCCTCCCCACCGAAGAGCCTGGTTTCTGTGTTTTCACCTCAAGACGGGCATCACTCTTGCTGCACTCTAAGTTCTAAGAGGCTTCCATGAAGAGCCCTGCATCTGGGTTTGCAGCCACCACAGTACACTTCTCCTCGTTCCTCCTTCATTCCACAAGGATTCTGCATTCTACGTCATAGGGGCTGAGGTGGAGCTGCGATCTACTAGTGATCTCACATCCGCCCCATCTCACAGAGCACAGTTCTGGGAGACACATTCTAGGAAGGGGCGGGTCAGGGAGAGGGCAGAAGATTTTCAAATAAAGGCATAAAAGAGCTGGAGTCAGGGAGTAGCCAGGTGCTTAGAAACATGCCACTGAGAAAAGCACTGAGAAACAGAACGATGCTGACACCTCCACGGTGGTACTAAGTACCGTGAGGGCCTTAATCAGTACTGTAATGTGTCTTCTGTAGAGCACCAAGTCCCCGGGTGTTTTTGATTTGCAATCAGGAATGAAGCTGGAGGTGGTGCCTCTCCACAGTTCCAGCTCTCCGGGAGGCCAAAGCAGGAGGATCCCATCGGGGACCCCAGCTAGGACGGCTTAGCAAGTTGGTGAAACTTGTCTCAAAAAGTTATTTTAATGAAGGAATGAGGACGTAGCTCGGTGTGAAAACCCTGGGTTCAACCCCTAGTAGCGGAACCAAAACAAAGAAAAAAAAATAACAATGAACTTCGCTGCTATCTCCATCAGTTCTCCCTCCGAGTCCTTGGTCGGCCCGCTCTCCCCCTTACCTTCCTCCTCTCCTCCACCCAGTTGCCAATAAGCACCCTAGTGGAATACTTCTTCTCGATCTGCCAGCTTGGGGTTGACAATGACTGTGGATTTCCCGCCGTTAAAACCATGGTCACGACTGTCCCAAGTTCTTGTTGTGCCTGGGCAGGCTCCGGGGAAGGAAGGAGACTGCTGGGAAGCTGCCTTTTCTTCCTCCCAGTCACCCTGCTGACAGGGTAGTAGGGAGATGGCACTTTTCTAACGCCAGAGAATCAAAGAGCCTGAGAGCTCACTTACTGCCTCCAGGGAGAGTCATCTGACCCCGGATTCTCTATGTTGACTGTCTCCATGGTGACAGACTCCGCATCCAAATACTCTCAGTTCAGGAGTCAGCTGATCCCTCGAAAGAAACCAAACCAGCAACCACCACTAAAGAACCTGGTGTCTACGTTTTCACCCCTAGAGGGCGTCATTCTCGCCGCAGAGGTACAATTGAGTTGAATTCTTTCTGTGGTGTGGGGGGAGGACGAGCTGAATTCTATACATCACAATGAGTGCTGATGTGAGAGATCCATTCTGAGGCTCTCACGTGTGTTCTCTCAGATCCCTCGCAGGCCGTGCCATTATTGTACCCATTCTGCAGATGAAATCAATGAAATGAAGAGAGATTAAGCAGCTCTCTAATGTCACACTGCAATTCTATGAGACACCTGGGATTCCCATATACTCCATTCAAATCTTAAATCACTGGGTTCTCTTCATTTCCTATCGTCAGTTGTAAGAGGCTTCCGTGAAGAACTCTGCGCCTGTGCTCACAGGCGGTGCAGTATAACTCTAGTACTCTTTCCGTATTCACTCATTCCACCAGCATTCCGCCTTCTGCATCGTAGCGGCTAAGTTGGGCCTGTGATGTATGATGTATGATGTACTAGTGGCCTCTGAGAGACCCCATCTCACAGAGCTCAGTTTAGCAGGACAAAGGTCGTCATCTAGCTGATTCATTAGGAAACAAACCAAGAATCATTTCGTCATCAGCAGAAGTTGGCACAGCTCGTATGTTGAGAGATGCAGATGAAAACAACACTGAGATTTCATCTCACTCTGCAAAGAATGGCTGCTATTGTGAAATTAACCAGCAATAAGTGCTGGTGAGGTGGCAGGGAAAAAGGGACCCTTCTCCACTGTTGGTGGGACTTGTGCAACCATTGTGGAGATTCCTCAGAAAACTAGGGTTAGAGGTCCCATTTGACCCTGCTATTCCCCTGCTAGGAATATACTTGAATGAGTTAAAAGAATCATATCATAAAGACATATGTACACCCACATTCATAGCAGCTCATTTTGTGATAGCCCAATCTTGGAAACAACCCAGATGCCCATCAACTAAAGACTGGATAAAGAAGATGTGTGTTTTTTATAAAATGGAGTATTACTCTGCCATAAAGAATGACAAGTTTTATTCATTTATGTGCAAATGGATACACCTTGAGGACACACTAATAAGTGAAATAAATAGATCACACATATACTGTATCTTTTGTCTGGTATGAGAACCTGTAGATGTCAGTGAGTTCTAGAACATATGATATACTTTGTAAAATAGGAAATATTAAAAGGGAATGTGGTGGGGGAACGTAATGAGGGGAAAGAATAAACATGATTTGGAAAAAAAAGAAATTGCATGTATATAAAGAATGGGAGGTTGTGGGTGGGTAGGGACATGGGTAAAAATGAGAATTAATTTGTGTCATATACTGGTATAAATTCCCTAATGTTGAGTGTGATTGTGAGCTGTATATAAAATGTACCAATAAAGAATTCAATTTAAAAAATAAAAAGAAACTTACTTTGGAAAATGATGAAGCTAAACCATATGGGTGGACGACACAGCAACACATTGGCCCTCAACCAAGTTCATGCCTGGGGATTCCATGTCTCGCCCCAGCCACCCACAAACTCAGAGCTGGCTCTGCATTTTATTTCTTCTTGGTAGAGAACAGAAGAAGTACCAGCCACCAGATTAACCTAATTATAGATGAAGACAATGCCCAAGGAATGAGGATAAGTCCAGAGGACTGGTCTATCCAGAAACTGTGAACAGCAGCACTAGCTCCAAGAAAGCCATAGCCATTATTAACTATAAAAATCCGTGTAGGGTTTTACTTTGGGAGAGACTCCTTCACAGCAGGTTAATTGAGCTGAGAAGAAACCCAGTGCAATACCTACAACATGGCCAAGGTATATTTAATCAGGTGCTGTTCGAGGAAGGATTAATTGTTTAAGACTGAGCCACAGAATAACCACAGAACAAATCCACTTCAAGGCTTCCTGTTTACCCTTGCACAGTGACAGGTGAAAGACAGCCATAAAAGACATATGTGGAGAGGGTGAGATCTAGTCATAGGCCCTGCTGAGAAGTTTAAGCCCAAGAAAAGGACACAACCTTCACTTCCCATACCGAAAAGCCAGGCCCCATGAGTGTGACTTGGACCAGTGGCTGGATCGAAAGTACTGGCATGAAGTCCAGTAGTCTGGTTGAACCCCCACCAAGTAGCCTGTATCCAGCAGAGACAGTTGGTACGACTGCTTTTCCTGTCTACAAAGGTGTGTGAGAATACACCCTGGCTTGGCTAACTGCTGTAGTCTTGGGTGTATGGACAGAGGGACCTCTGATGTGGGATGGGAGGTAGATGGAGAAAATCATGACTTGCTGGATTCTAGATCTGGAAAAGAATTAAAAAATACTTAGATAACTTTTATACAAGTTTTTCTTTTCCTTCATTGATTTTTGGGGGATTTTTATCCTTTTTTCCCTCCTTTTAACAATTTTTTCTTTCCTACTTGTTTTTCTTAATTTTGCATTTTTCTTCGTATTTTGGTTTGTTTTTTTCTTTTACTTTTATCCAACATCAATTTCCTTCTCTTCTGCAATAGGTTCTTCTATGTAAGTTTTCTCTATCAAAAGACAGGCTGTCAGAATGGGTCAGGAAACAAAATCCTATAGTTTTCTCTATACAAGAAACACATTTAATGCAAAAATTTCATAGACTGAAATTCAAAGGATCGAAAAAAATACTTCATACAATGAGACCCTGAAATCTAGAAGGAGTCGCTATCTTCTTTTCAAGTGGACTTCAAATGAAAACTGATCAGATGAGGCAAAGAATGTCACTATGTACTAGTTAAGGGAACAACTTGGCAAGAATATATAACAATTATAAATAAACACTGACATGCCCCAATTTATAAAAGCGGTAGGGGCCATAAAAGATCAGATAAACATCAGCACAATTACAGTAATACCCTGGTTCACAAACATTCAGTTTGTGAAAATTCAGTCCAGAGAAGAGTTTGGCAAAATTTTGATTCCATTCATGAACTCCATGTTGGGTGATGAATATGACCACAGCCATCTGCCCTCGTAAATACAAGTGTGGCCATCTTCCCAGCTGACATGTGATCATGGCATCTTCTCATCAAGATCGTGGTTGCAGACAGACCTGGCACACTTGCTGTGAAGCTTTTTTTTGTGTGCTTTTTAGCACATATGGTATTGCTCAGTCAGATTCACTAGCCAGCAGGGCTGCCGGGGGAGTGCGGAGCAAACATAGTGGTGCCATGAATGTGCAGAGCAGTTATGAAGGTGACGAGAATGTATGGTGCCACAGAAGCCAGAGCTAGACTAGTCAGAAGAATGTTCTGAAGAAAATAACCACTGAGCTGAAGGAAACTGTAGAAAAGCACGAGTGTGGTAGGGATGTGACTGATCTCACCTCAGAGCACAGGGTGGTCACGTCAACGATCTCAATTATTTTGAAGAATAAAAATGCCATCAAAGAAGCTGATACAGCAAAAGTAGCAGTGGTGTTAACCGAGCAGAGAACACAAGTGCTGAAAGAGGTGGAACAATTTTTGTTAGTGTGGCTGCATGAGAAACAGCTCTCGGGTGATAGAGAGTATTAGTGAAGCTATGATCTATGGGAAAGCCAGCAAATGGCACAGGATTTACTGCAAGAAAATACCTCTCAGGCCAGGGATTTAGCTTAGTGGTAGGGCAGGTGCCCTACCTTGGCAAGCACGAGGCCCCAAGCTCGATCCCTGGCACCGCAAATAAAACAAAATAAAAACCCTCTACAAGTATAACAAGGGATGAATTTAAAGTGAGTAGAGAGTGGATTGATAAATTCCACAAGAGAACATACACTGGAGGAAAGACAGCCCTTTTACTAAATGGTGTTTCGAAAACTGCTTGTTCACATGCAGACTTTTGAGTCCAGACTCGTGTATCTCATTACTTAATAAACTATAACAAATTGGATCAGAGATCTTAATGTTAAGACAGTCTGATGGAAAAAAAGGAGCTATAGCTTTTAAAGACAAGATTCAAGAACTTTCTGAACAGACCACCAAAGAAATGACATCAAGAATTAACAAATAGGATCATGTCAAATTAAAAAGCTTTGGTACCACAAAGGAAACAACCAACTGAGTGAATAGACAACCTACAGAATGGGAAAAATATTTTTGCCAGATATTTCTCAGACACACAGCTAATGTATCAGGAACATATAAAGAACTCGAAAACATTGGACCTCTCCAAAATAAAAACCCAATAAAAACTGACAAAATGAACAGACACTTCTCAGAAACACAAATTGTCAATAGATAAATGAAAAATTATTGTGTGTCATGGTCCATCAGAGAAATATGAGTTAAAACAACACAGAGATATCATCGTACTCCAAAAAGATGAAGTATCCTCAAGAAATTGAATAATAATAAACGCTGGCCAAGCTGAAGGGAAAAGCCATCCTTCTATTGTTGGAGGGAATGTCAGTTAGTACAGCTACTGTGGAAATCAGTACGGAGATTTCTCAAAAAGCTAAAACTAGAAATCTCATTTAAATCAGATATTCCTTTTCTGGGTATCTTCCCAAAAGAATTAAATATATCTTATTACAGTGATATATGTACACTCGTGTTTATAATAGCACAATTCATAAGAACTCAGTCTTGGAAGTGGCCTATATGTCCATCAACAGAGGAATGGGTACAAGCAATGTGTTGTGTGCACACAGTGGAGTACTACTCTGTCATAAAGAGGAATTAACTTATATCATTTGTAGGAAAATGCATCAGCTTTATATGACAATGTTGAGCAAAGTAAATCAAACATACGAGTATAAATATCACTGGGCTAGGGAAGAATGAAGGAAAGAAAAGGGGAGCTAAAAATAACTTAACAGGTGTTATGTACATGGGCCAACTCTCCACGAGGAATAGAACTTTTATGTGCTACATGTATATACTAAGAAGTAAAAATTGGAAAAATTTTTTTCTTCTTTCTCAAAGACATCCTTAAGCGAAACTACCTTATGTATGTATTTAGGTATGAATGTATGTATGCATTTGTTTATTTTGCTCCATGTGGTGGTAAAGAATAAAGACTACTAGGACCCTAATGAAACAGCAGATTCATGTATAAGCACCAATAATTTTATGGACGTTGCTCTGTACAAATGACAACACTGCAAAAAAGAAAAAAAAATAGAAGGCAAGTAGTATATTAGAATTATAAAAAGGTTGATACAAAAAAATAGGAGAAAATTCCATGAAATGGAAAAATGAGTTTATATGCAATTTAATTGGAAAGGTAGCTAGTTTGCCTCCCCTTGAATCAAACAGAAGTATTCCAATTTATAAGAGGCCTAGAAGACAAGCCAGGAAATCTTCAGATGTAGATTCAGCCAAACTGTGACCCAAGGGCTGGAAGTGTTAAATTTTACCCTTCCTCGAGCCTAATGTTGTAATTTACACTCTTGGATTAAGAAACTTGAAGCAATTTATGTTTTTTAAAAGTCCTACTTTTTGAAGCTCTATTTTATCTTCTTGGTTATAGAATCATTTCTTCTTTTTTGAGACAGGGTCTCGCTTTGTAGTTCAGGCTCGCCCTGAGCTCACCATGTAGCCAGGCAAGCCTTGATAGAATCATTTCTTGAAGCTGACAAATCAGCACAGGGCTATTGCAGAGGCAATGGAATGGTCTTAAGGTGGATTCAGAACTCAGGTTTAACTTGAAATTCCAGTTCCAGCGTTTAGCCATTTAACTTTGATCAAGTTTCCTGGCTGTGCCAATATTGGTTTCTTAATCTATAAATATGATAAGGTGATGGCAAGTTACCAATAAAATACCTACTTAAATTGTTATTGAATCAAATAGGTCAATAGATTTTTTTTCTTATTTTCCTTTTGTGCCCATCACATTTATTCTCAAAATTTATTTCTTTCCATAAAACAGAAAAGTTCATTGGGGAAATTGAGGCAAAAAAAAAAAATCCCAAAAGGAGGAATCCAAATTCCCCCTCCCATTTCTCTCTGGATTAAATATAGAGCTGCTCACTTCGAGCTTGTCTCCTGGTTCTCAGTGCAGATTCTGGAGCTTCTGGCACCAGCCTCTCACCTGCCTGCACAGACCCTCTCACCTGCCTTGTGCACCAGCCCTTGGGCTTTCAGCATAGATCCTTCAGGCTTCCATCACGGATTCCTTCGGCTCCTGATATTGACTGGCCTAGGACACGCCACGGGCTCTCGGCCTTTGGCTGGACTCATACAAGACACTGTGAGGCCATCTGGAAATTCTTTGGATCTCCCGCATGCAGACAGGTCTCCTGTCCTACCCTACAGTGGACTCTATGAACAAATATTGTAAACTACTCATTTAACTTCTGTATACTGCATTACATCTGTTCCCTTGAGAGCACTGACTAAAATATTCACATCCAGGGCCAAATAAATGAGGAGCAAGAGAATTTGACAATTTCAGGGCTGGAATGTAGCTCAGTGGTAGAGCTCTTGTACTACACTATGCCACCAGAATGCATCTCTTCGATTTATTAAAAAAAAAAAAGGATTTTGTCTCCTGGATGATAAGGTCAGCAGCCTGTTGCATGTGGATGAAAATAGATCCTTTGAGGTTTATTTTTCACAAGTAAGAACCCCAGAAACTCTCTTATCTTATTCAAACTTGTACAGAATTTTGCAAGGGAGCCAGCTGAAGTATGAGGGCAAAGTGTTCTGGTCAGAGAGTAGAATGAACCTTGGCAATTCATGGAGGGAGGAGCCAACTTGTTGACTCTGGCATCCTTTGCTTTGTAAGATGGGGACAAAGTTATCAGGGAAAACCCAATAATGGTTAATTTGCATTAAAGGAATTTTCTTTTAAAATCTAGACATGGTGGGCAAATCTATCCCACCCTACTGATTGTCAAACCAATCATTTTTCTTTCTGCTTTTGGGATTGGTTGTGACAGTGTAACTACTTCTCATCCAACTGAGATCTACTGGAAAAGAAGAATACAATAGGGATTTTGGTCATATCTATAAACATGTAAAATATGCTCATAGTCCTCCCTGAGTTATCACCTACACAGAAGGAAGCAGGGTGAGCAGAAATGTTCACTTACAGTGTATTTATAGTAGTTAAAAACTGTCCTCCAGTTTGTAGTTAAAAAAAAGTCCTCCAAACCGGGCGTGGTGGCTCATGCCTGTAATCCCAGCACTCGGGAGGCAGAGGCAGGCGGATTGCTGAGTTCTAGGCTTGCCTGGACTGCATAGTGAGCTCAGAGCCAGCCTGAACTACAAAGTGAGACCCTGTCTCAAAAAGAAAAAAAAAAGTCCTCCAAAAGAAATATGTCCATTAGAGAGGAAAGGGGTAAAAATTGTAATATAGCCACACCCAAGGAATTCTATGCAGTAAGTAACAAAAGTATGACACATCTATTTTAACTGGGCTAGATGTTTAAACTACACTACTGATAGATAAAAAAAATTGAGATGCATGATACCACATATAGAATAATGTCTTTTAAGTACCAATAATTGGTAAATCACCTCACAAAATACAGGTACTTCTTATTTAATGACTCATCTATTTAACAGTTGTTCAGACCGAAGACCAAGATGCACTTGTAAGGGAAATAGATACTGTAAGTAGGAAAAGAACAAAATATGGGCCTCATTAGACTTTCTGGATAATGCTTCCCTAAAAGAACAAGATAGGCAGGGAAGAGGACAGGCAGAGCACTGGGGAAGCTCACTGCATGAAAGCAAGATAGTCATCTCTTCCTGTCTCCAATAAAGTACAAAGGAAGTGAAAGGAGGAAGGAAATACTCACTTAAAGGAAAATGATATGAAAACATATATTCACACCTATGAATTTATATAAGAACTCTCCCTCTAGGGTCACTCTGCTGCTGCCATAGACACACCGACACCCCTTACGTAATCACTAACACCAAGCGACTTGGTCTCTAAGCCCCTCCTAACCAATCTCAGAGATGAGACCCTGAAAAGGACAGATGGATGGGGAAAAAAATCAAAACAAACCCACCTAGGAATGTGTGTAAATAGGCAACAGCACCCAGGTTGGGGTTCTATGGCCTGGGATCTAAGACAGTCTAGGGAACCAGTTAGGCCATGACAAGTTCCAGGTATCAAGCTGGAAAGGAAGATCTTTATCATCTCATAAAAGAAGGCAAAGACAAAGTCCTCCAGGCAAGTATGTTTGAATCCCCTATCCTCACCTCTCATAGGACAGCTGTCTATGCATTATTCCTCCTTACTGATAAAGTGTTTTCCCTTTTAAGATTCATCCTTTTCATCCATTACAGGTTTGAGTTTTCGATGTTGCTTAAGACACACTCAAGAATGAAGGGAAATGCTTCATGAGCTGAGAATTGGGTGTGTTTCTGAGGTTTCCAGAGTCTCCTTAGGATAGATGTCCAAGGCTGTGTATTCCTACTATGTCAGTTTACCCTCCTGGGAGGCTATGTCAGAAGGCAAACCGCTGATGTGTGTTTGGAATTGAGATATGCTCCCCACAGTACTAGTTCTTTGAGGGTCGAGGTAGTGAAATTTATCAGTGAAAGGGATAAGTGCAGAGCCTGATTAATGGGCTCATTAAGGGGTTTAGAAGTTTTTGGAATGACTTTTCTGGGAGGGAGAAATTGGTTTGAGCAACTTTTGTGACTTTAGGCTGCAATTAAGTACAGTTAAGTTTTTTTTTTTTTTCAGTACCAGGGATCGAATTTGGGCCCTTGCACTTCCAAAGTAGGTGTGGTACTTGAGCTAAATCCCCTGTCTAAAATTTTGATTTTTTAAATCTCTTCTCCCAGCACCTCCCAGACTTTAATCCCTTAGTTAAAAAAGATGTGGAAAATCTGATGTTTTTCTTTCTTTAGTTAATGCTTTAGGCTGAAGAGGGTGCTGATTCTGTCTAGCCAGGAACTGAAAGTTTCATCCTGACTGATCTAAAGGAGACATGAGTACTAGGTTAGTATTTTAAAGAATCACCTTTTGATTCTCTAAAATAGAAGGCAAGGATACTTGAGACATCAGCCAATCACAACAAAAGATCTTGTAACATGCAAGCATTTTAATACATAGTATCATAGCCAGAGAAGTGAGAACATTTTTTAAAATAACCAAGTTGTCTTGCAAAACTAGGGTGCTAGCCAGTCATTTCAGCTTACAGCAGTCTTACACTGTGACAATCTGCTACCGTACATCTTGTAGTATAGAAGACACATTTGTAGAGTTGTCAGGACAGTTCCATCATGTGCTTTTGTTAGAATATCTAATTGCCATTTGGCTTTGGAGAAGGGCTTTTGAAAAATCATTTCTATTTTTAAAATTTTTTATCTGTATTGGTATGTTATATATACACATTGTGATCACAATTAATATTGGGAATTTGTACCAGTATGTGACACAATTTAATTCTTATTTTTTCCCATTCCCCTATCCACCCCATAACTCTCCACCCCTAAATAGAGAAGCTTTGTTTCCCTTATTTATTACCATCACATTTTTTCTTTACCCCTCATTACCCCTCCACCATATTTCCCTTTATGTATTTTCTATTTCACAGTATCTATCATACATTCTAGAACTTATTAACATCTTCAAATCATTTCTGTTTTTGAATTTAGTAATGAGTCTCTTCAGTATCATTCAGAGTATTTTGCTTATAGTTAGTAAGAGATTTAATGTGCAAAATTACTTTTCTTTTTTTTTTTTTTTTTTTGAGACAGGGTCTCGCTTTATAGCTCAGGCTGGCTCTGAGCTCACTATGTCGTCCAGGCAAGCCTGGAACTCAGCAATCCTCCTGTTTCTGCCTCCCGAGTGCTGTGATTACACGTGAGCCACCACGCCCGGCACTGTGGTATGTGGTATTGATTGCTGGTGGGCGTGAGTCTCCATGCCCAGCATTATATGTGGTTTCTGGGGATTGAACTCAGGACCTTGTGCTTGTGAGGCAGGCACTGGAACCACTGAGCTAATCCTCCGGCCCCAGAATTACATTTTTAAGTGGCATTTGGGAAATAAAGATAGAGGCCAAATGAACATGTTAGTGGAAAACTGATCTGGCCCATTTTGATAGTGCACAGCTGAGAGGTTAGCTAAGTTGATCTATGGTTTTAACCCGGAGTCCTTGTATCCATGAATGCCCTGGAGTGGTGGGAACATGGGGCTCACATGTTACCTTGTTCTATTTGTCATCATTGAAAACCACAAGGCTCATCATCACTGCTATAATATATCTCTTTCGATCCACCATGGAAGCAACAAAAGCCATAGGTTTGTGCCATAAAACCACTGGGGCTCCATCTGGGGCTCTTTTCTTTCAGTTATTAGCAAACAAGTCAGTATCTCTTCACATGACAGGGTGATTATAAATTTGTGCAGTCATCTACCCTATATTTCATTCTAAGTATGATTTTGTTGTTGCTGTTGTTTCCACAAAGGAATGCTAGTTGCCTAAGTGACCCCATAGTAGATGTCAGCCAGATAGATTTATCTCACACCAGAAAATATTCCCCTGGGAATTGATGACTATCTTTAATCAAGGAAGTTTAAAAAAGTCTGCAGTAGTTAATGTTCTCTCTCTCTCTCTCTTTTTTTTTTTTTTTGAGGCAGGGTCTTGCTTTGTAGCTCAGACTGGTCCTGAGCTCACTATGTAGCCCACACAAGCCTTGAACTCAGCAATCCTCCTGCCTCTGCCTCCCGAGTACTGGTATTACAGGCGAGAGCCACCACGCCTGGCACTGTGGTATGTGGTACTGATTACTGGAGGGCGTGAATCACCACGCCTAGCATTGTTATATGTGATTACCAGGATTGAACTCAGGGCCTTGCGCTTGTGAGGCAGGCGCCAGAATCACTGAGCTAAATCTCTGGCCCCTCTCTCTTTTTATATATGAAAATTGTGCCTAGAATGGTGGTCTTTTGGATGAGGAGCCTCATTTATTGGGTACTGAGAAACATTAAACCTGATAACAAGTTTTAAAATAATCACTGGAGTTCATAGTTGTTTTATAAAATTTTGAAGTTTTATCTTAGCATTTCCCTCTAGAAGAACTATCATGTTAATCCAGATGTACCAGAAGTGAGTAAATGCCTCCAGACCTGTGCTTTTGTTAATGTCTTTGACATATTGCTGGGCCCAGTCAAGGAAAACATTAGTTCCTCTGTTGGAGAATGGTATAAGGTTTAAGAACAAATGAATTGTCTAATTTTTATATTAGTCTGTGGCTAAAAGGTACATAGGACTCCACTAGAGGAAAGATTTTATTACTTAAAATAAAATTATACATTAGAAATTTAACTCTTATTCAACTCAAGAGCACAATCTTAAAAATATATATCTAGCCGGGCGTGGTGGCTCGCACCTGTAATCCCAGCACTCGGGAGGCAGAGACAGGAGAATTGCTGAGTTCGAGGCTTGCCTGGGCTACATAGTGAGCTCAGAGCTAGCCTGAACTACAAAGTGAGACCCTGTCTTAAAAAAAAAATATGTATATATATATGTATTTATCTATATATATATTTGTATGTATACTTGTGAAAACATGTTTAGTAGAATGAGATATATTGTGTCATTGTAAGGCTTAAGGAGCCAAGAAAAACTGGATTTAAATTTAGTAAATGATGTCTTATATGTTATATGAACACTTATAAACTTTAATACCATTTATATTTACTTATTTATCCTGACAATTACTTTATATTATCCTTTTTTTTGAGACAGGGACTCGCTTTGTAGTTCAGGCTGGCCCTGAGCTCACTATGTAGCCCAGGCAAGCCTCAAACTCAGCAATCCTCCTGTCTCTGCCTCCCGAGTGCTGGGATTACAGGCATGAGCCACCACACCCAGCATTGTGGTATGTGGTATTGATTGCTGGTAGGTGTGAGTCACCACACCCGGCATTGTATGTGGTTACTGGCATCGAACTCAGGACCTTGTGCTTGTGAGGCAGGCACCAGAACCACTGAGCTAAATCTCTGGCCCACTTTATATTGTCTTTAACTGAGGAATTTTAACCAAGCAAAAGCTCTTATTGTATACAGAAAACGATGGACACTGCACTTATAAAACAATTTTAAGATAAATATAATGTTGCTTGGGTAACAATCTGGACAAAAATATGTCACCAACTTTAAAGACATATTCATTCTTAACAAACAATTTAAATTAGCTGACTTAAGCCAGGTAAATTGAAAAAAATTTGGGTTATATCTATGGTGTCCACTTAAGTAGAATGTTTGGAAGATAATATATATCTGAAAGTTAACACATCTATATAAACTTAGTCATCTATAAGTTTAATGTTATCAAACTTTAAACTTTGATAGGCCTTGAAGGTCCCAAGTAACCCTTGAACCTATTAGCTCTCATCATGTAATGTTTGAGTTTGGTTATCCCCAAAAACCTGTACACCTTTTTTTGTGTATAATGCCAAGCAAGCATAGAATGTCTTCTTTTCTTTGTAATAGCTGTAACAGGCCCAGAAGTCTATAAAGGCAAAAATAAATAAATAATGAGTATAGAAGAAATTGAAATGAGCTCAAAAATATTTTTATATAAAGCAGGTACAAGTGCTTTAATCAATTATTAAAACAGATTAAGAGGCAGAGAAACAGTATAACATATAGAAGACATATAATAATAATTGTTTAATCATAGTGTTCTCAGAATTATTTACTATGCTGAATTGTAATAATCTCTCCTTTCCAGTTTTATGTTTATGTTTTAAATAAACTGATCACCTAGAATTTTTTCTAGGGGCTATCAATTATCTCTTTCTTATGGAACTTATGACAATATTTCCTTTCATATTTTAAATTGTTTTGCATATGTTTTCTTTTAACTGTATAGATTTGTAACCAATAAGAGTCAGAAAGGGAAAGACATAGTAGCTATAAATTGCCAAATCGGATCTTTGTTCATTTTATTTTCTTATACTACCACATTTGAGGTCCTTTTACATTTGGAGAAAAATTCTTTACCTGAAATTGGTCCCAAATTATAAAATATAACCTAAAGGTGACATTTTTGTAGACAGATATTGTGTTACTCATATTCCAGTAAAATGCACTGTATATCTTTAAGATTTGCTTCGCAAGTACAAGATCCTGTGTTCGATTCCTGGTACCAAAAAAGAGAAAAGACAGAAAAAGATGGCAGCCTATTTAGGTCCCCAAGGATAGGCCATGCAAGCCATCTACTCTAAGACAGCCCCTGCCATCAGACAGTGGCAACCTAAACTAAGTCAGGCCACAAATGCAATCTGTTCAAACCTGATCAAGCCACAGGTACAACCCATCAAACTGGAGATTACACTACATGGGCAGCACTCTGTTGCACTGGTCCTTGTCCACCTTTCCACTTGTCAATGTATTTATTGCTAGCCCTCTAAACATCTGTCACTTTGCAATAAACTCTATCTGTAAAATGCTACTTACATGTCTCCTCTGAAATCTTTCATCAAAGACCCAAAGAACTGAAGAGCAAATGTCATCTGTTCCTCACAACCTGGTTTCCCAGTGACACAAGCGCCAGCAGACATTGACTCCATTTTCCACCCACACCTCTTGGGCCTGCTCTGTCAGAACACTACAGTCCTTGATTTGACACCAGACACATCAGTATAAATATCAGTGAAGCCCATAAGTTGTAATGAACATCTGATGGCAATGTTTCAGTTCCCAGTTCAACTCATGCCCAATTTATCCCTGGAAGTCATTGCTACATAAATCAATACATTTTTCTTTATAATATGATCTGAATTGGTTCTATGCTTTAATACATGAAGTTCTCCTTACTACATCTTTGGTCCTCTCACAAATTCCCACTATGCACTTGGCTTACTTTGGTTGGATCCAACTCTCATGGGTCTCTGACTTAGTATTCGACTTTGTTCCCTGTTCCTCTCATGTAATTCCTATAATGTTATTTTGGGTCCTTGGTTAGAAACTCAGCTTTGATTTCAGGAGCTCCAGAGCTGCCACAATCAGGCAGCCCCATCTTCGTCTGCTGCTAGTGGACAGTCATTAGGGAAAAATCTATCCACCTTAACTCTCTTCTAGACCAGGCATGCAAGACTGCTCAGAGTCTGGTCAACAGCAGAAAGTATCATTGTGAATGAAAAGGGTGCTTCTCCACCTCTGCCATTACCCAGCACCCCAGAACACCAAAGTGGCATTTTCTGAGCCACAGTGGAAAAGTCCCATGAGACTGTACATATGGGCCTGAGCTTTTCCAAAGTCTTGCCAACTAGACACTCCTGTCGCACTCGGTCTGGATCAACCTAGTCAGACTGAACTTTAGCTGAGGCTGTGATCAACCTTTGTATGCTGATTTAGTCTCCTTAGTGGCCATTGAAGATGGTCAACTCAAATTCCACCAACAGTGAACATGGACAGAGAAAGCCCCACCCCCTCCAAATCTGTCTCTTCTGTTCTGTTGCAGACAGCATAAAGAGCATGAATTGTATGATTCAAAACCCAGACTAAGATGGAGACAACTGCCTCTATCCCTTCCTAGCCCCATTCAGTGTTATTTAAAACAGCCCCAGAATACCCTGGAGACCAGTTGGGTGCAAGTAGAACTTCCTTTACTTCCTAAGAAGTAAAGACGGTCACAAACCCTTGATAAAATTGACTGCAATATCTAGAATCATCACAGAGCTGGGGAAGTGAAAGAAACCTTTTTCAATGTTGGTAAGTATCCCATGAAAACCATTCTCTATGTGGTGCCAAGTCACTGGCACCCCCAAGTCTTCTAGTCTCTTCTTATATAGGAGTGAATGGTCACGGAGAAGATCATACTCACAGCTCACAATGCAAGCTTCTGGGACCTGAGACACTATGTTATCTTCTGCGATCAGGGGTGCACATGTCCATTGAAGAGCATTTTTTACCTCTAAGTAAGTGTCTTCATTCATGGGTTCAAGGGTCCTGACCTGAAAGCCCCTCTTTTTGAACCTCTCTGGGATGTTCTCTGGACCCAACCACTTTCTGTACTTCTCCCAGACTTCTGGAGGCAAATGGCCACCTTTCTCAATTGTGCTTTTCCAGGAAGGGCTAATGTCCATGCAGCAACTCCAACAGTAGAAAGCAAAATCCCATGTGAGCAGTGGGATATTCCTGTTCTGCTGGTAAGAAGGAGACTGGAACTCCACGCCTTGGAGCGCAGCATAGATTAGAACCTGAGCACGAATCTTGGGGAGATCTGGACAGTTTACAAATTTTTGACAAAATAATGCTGCTATACCCCCTCCTACACTGTCACCACAGAGAATGACCCGAGCTGGATCCACACCGTGTGCATCTAGGGACTTCAGGAAGTGTATGGTGGCCACTTCACAGTCATTATTTATCACGGGATACTTATATCTAGGTGACTTGCGGTATCTGCAAAAGAATCAAGACACACAGTTTGTGCTTGCCACCCCAGTGAGGCCAAAGATATCTGCCTCTAGCGTTTTTTAACCCAAATGTATCCCATTAACTTCCTTTCTTGAAATCTGAGCAGACAGAGGTAGGTATGAGGCCTAAAGGAAATGATAAACACAAAGTCTTCATCACCTTGTAAAGTGGCAGCTTTCATTCTTACAGGCTCAGTGTCCTGCAGGGGACAAGCCACTTTTACAAGAGTCTTGTCATCCAGCTGTTAAACAATAGCTTTCCCATCCAGCACCAGCCCCATCTTTCTGAACCTACCTGACGTTGCGTCTCCAACTCACACCCGTCCCTGTTTCTGGCTTTGTGATTCTTAGGAGCAACTCCAGGCTTTCTTGGGTTTTTATTATGACTCATCCTACTATGAACACAGGCTTCCTGGGGGACCTTATAGATTTTTTCCCCCCCAAGAGGCCAGCAGATCACATATTGGACTCCTCCAAATCAAGGATGCCCACTCTAAACCGTGGCTGTCAGGGAGGAATGTAAACAGTAATACTAGACTTCCTCATTGCTCAAGAGGTTCCGTGCAAATCTAGATTTCATGAGAAACTTTATCATTTTGAAACGCTGGTCATAATTCTCTAGCTTGCGCGTGCACTCACTCACTCTAAGTCATGTTCAGGAGGAGAGAAAAACAAACACGCCAACCCTTTTGTTCTGATGCCCCACCTTGTGCTGCCAGGATGTGGGCTTGGAAAAGAATATCACTCTAACAGATTTGCTGGCTTAGTTCCACAGTGATTTCTTCATTGCCACAATCAGAAAAATAAGGTGTGCAGCCAAAACCCACATCTGGATGACGTGCTACTGTAGAAATCATTTTGGAGCTGGTAGCAATGAAGTGAAGAACTTCTCCAGGTCTCTGTCTCTACTGTTTCTTTTTTCTCTCTGTGTCTCTATCTCTGCTCTCCTCCTCCTTCTTCTTTTCTCTCTGTGTCTGTCTCTGTTTCTGTTTCTCTCTCTCTCCTTTCTCTCTCTGCCTGTCTCTGTCTTCTCCATCTATATATCTTAATTTTTTTATTCTCTTCTACTAGCTCTGCCACAGAAAGCTGAAAAACTTACTGTACCCCACAAAGGAGGACACCTGAGTAGCTGGTATGTCTTTACTGCGTGTGCATTTGGAAGTGTACTAAGGAACTCTACTGAGAGGAACTTTCCTGGATTCTGGTGTATCAGGAACTAGGCAGTAGGCCAAGGAGGCACCTGCTCAAGTCATTCCTGCCCAGTGTTCACCAAGGCCTCATAGAGGTCTAGGTTGGGTGGTGTCTCTTAGAAATCAGCTAAGAAAAGGATTTGGAGGATATTTTTTTTTCCTGTGCCCTTGAGTGGATCTCCACTAAGGAGAGTCACCTTCTGAGTACATGAAGAGAAATGTGACAGTGCTTGAGATGTCTTGTTGATGATCCAGCCACCATTAGCACTTAGCAGAGGGAAGTGTCCAAGTCTAAGATCTGCAGGGCTGCTCTGTTCAGTGAAGAGCTGTTCCTATGGGAAATCTCTATTCCAAATCTGCATAAAGATGACCGCTTTCCACTTGCTCCCCAAAGACCAGGCCACGGATCCCTCCACTCACAAAACCCAGAAACTGCAGGCGAAGAATTCCACCCACTGTCTCCTTGGAGTCTCTCACTCTTCTCCTCCCTTTCTTCTTACCTTCACTTCCCACTACCCAGCCATTCCTCCTGCTCTTTCTTTGATGCATTCAGTCGTCCCACTCCATCGAGAGGAATTAGAAATGGACGCCTGGCACAGCCTCTCCCTGGGTACTCACTTGACTGCCAGAACCACTGAATCACTCTTCTTGCACAAATGCGAGCAGAAGTCATGATGAGTTTCTGGAAAATAAGAAGCCTTCACATTTACTAGCAGACCAGTTGTGTGCATCCGTTCTGACTAGGTTTTGCAAACTTGCTTCTAGGTATCGATAAACTTCCTCTCTCCTCATTACTTCTGCTCTGGCCTGTGGGAACAACTTCCTCCACTGTGCTTGTGCCCTGGGCCTCTCTCACAACCATTAAAAACATAGAAGCACATGTTTGGCCATGGAGCATAAGATTTAGCGTGTGAACTTGGGATTTGCCCAGAGCAGAGTCCAAAACCCAACTTTGCTGCCTTCTTCCTTTCTTAAACTTGATCTCTAGTGGTGTCCTATAAATTACTTAACATCTCTGAGACTTGGTTTCTTCATATATAAAGTGAGGATAAGGACAATATACATCACACGGACTTGGAATTTAATATAATACACATACAGGCCTTGTCTAAAATACCTGACATATGAATATTAATAAATATTAATGAATAAATATTGCCTGTTGCTGTCATTTGGGATCCAGACCAAACCAAAACCCCTCTGGCTAAATCCTTTCTTCTCAAAGGCTACCTACCATAAAAGACTCCAAGCCTTAAAAGCACCGCTGAAATCAAACAAAAGTGTCCCCCTCTTCTGATTCATATGAGAAAAAAATCAACATAAAATCATCTCTATTTTGAATTCACCTTCTTGTAAGTTTTTCTCAATCTTTGGTGTTCTTTTTGTCTATTACAGAATTTGTCTCAAGTATACCTGATCTGAAACAGAGCGATGGGTTTTTATTTATTTTTATTTAAAATATTCCTATTTCCAAGTAAATACAGGTGACATCTATACAACATGTACCAAATGCCATTGTGTGGTACTTGAAAAATAGTTAATCTTATGGGACATGAGCTTCATCTCTATAAACATATTTCTTATCTGAGTAAATTTTTTTTTTTTTTTTTTGAGACAGGGTCTCGCTTTGTAGTTCAGGCTGGCCCTGAGCTCACTATGTAGCCCAGGCAAGCCTCGAACTCAGCAATCCTCCTGTCTCTGCCTCCCGAGTGCTGGGATGACAGGCGTGAGCCACCATGCCCGGCATTGTGGTATGCGGCGTTGATTGCTGGTGGGCGTGAGTCTCCACGCCCAGCATTATATGGTTTCCGGGGATCGAACTCAGGACCTTGCGCTTGCGAGGCAGGCGCCGGAACCACTGAGCTAACCCTCCGGCCCTGAGTAAATATTTTTAACTCAATAAATATATACAATGATTATTGTGGTATGAGGGATCTACATCTGCAGATTCAACCATATCAGTGATGAACACACGTGGCTTATTTTTGGGGGAGCTCATTTTTCCCTAAGCAATACAGTATAACTGCTTCTGTAGCATTTGTGTTATTGTAGATATTACATGGAGGTTGCAGGTGATTTGAGACAGTGTCTTTTTCTTTTTCTTTTTTTTTTTTTTCTGGTACCTAGGGATTGAGCTCCGGCCTTTGGGCTTGCAAGTAAGCATGATACCATTAAGCTAAATCCCTGGCTCAGTAATTTGAAGTATGTGGGAGGTTATACATAGGTTATAAGAAAACATGCTATTTTTAAATAAGAGACTTGAGCAGCTCTGGATTTGGATGTTGACCAAGATTCCTGAAACACATGTGCATACACACACGCGTGTGCACATGCACATGAATAATTGAATAATGGAGTAAATATTTAAATTTTAAAGATTATTCAGTAAGATGCATTGTCATCAACTGCCTCAAAATACTTCCCCTCTCTCCAAACACACTTATACCGTCATTCTTGCCAACTTTTGAAACAGTTCTGGAAGTCCTCTTTCATGCCTTTAGTTATGCTGTCATGGGTGCTTTGATGTCTCAAAAAAATTAAAATGTTTACCTTTCACGGCCATTTTGACTTTGGAGAAGAGTCAGAGGTCTCAAAGCACCAGATTTGAGGAATAAGATGGATAGAAACACCCTGTCAGGCTTATATGGGGCTGTATTGCCCTGGATGGAACTCAGCAGCAGCATTCATTACATTTATGATCACAGGTCTTAAAGATACCTACAACAAAGAGCTTCTGGAACTGCTGCAGAAAGAGGCATGAACAAGGGTGTAAGTGTGTTTGAAGTGAAGGGGAGTAACGAGGGAGGTTAATGGCAATGTGTCTTCTTGCAGTACATTCTTAAAAATTCAAACATTCCTCATGTGTTGATCGTGCCACATATATGTTCTATTTCTAGAAAGAATCACTCCATCCTGTGTCTGCTTTCTTAATGATCTAGAGCCCACTGACTGTCTGGCATTCCTTGCAGTAATAATAAACTTCAAGCCCAGAAAGATAACCCTTTTTTTCAAATTTCTCCACCCACAGTCCTTCAAAACTCCAAGGTTAGTCTCTTACTTAGGCTCCCCAGGACAGTCCCGCCGCCATGATAGAAGATAACACCAGCCCTGGGACTGCTCGAGGGTGACTTCGGCCTGTACAGCTTCACGGGGACTGTCCCAAAGTGGAGATCTGTGACCACAACACCTGGGTGCTTCTTTAATGGCGGCAGGTCATGAATAAATCTGACAAACTCTGTTGCATGACAGATTCTCAATTTCTCAAAAATCATCCCCTGTTAGAGAGAGAAGAGGAAATGTGTTGGGAAGGGACTATATGGGCGGCGCTTCACCCCTTGCCTGCAATCTGGCAGCCAAACCACTGTCTCTGCAGGTAGCCAGAAGAATCTTGACAAACAGCAGCCAGGATGGACCATGCACAGCTTGGCCCCCTCAGAGTCTCCATCACATCTGCTGTAAAATCCAGGCTCAAGTGGCCCCAGTACCAGACAGCCCCTCCTGACCTGCTCTCCCCAGACACTCTCTATCAGCCGCCACACGCCAGGCTGCTGGTTCCCTTTGCCAGTCCCTTGACCTGGAATGTTTCTGCCAATCCAGAGCGCTAACTTCTCCTGAGCCTGGACATGCCATGTCTTTCTAGGGGGACAGCCTGGGCCTCCTGTGTCTGTTGCTAACTACTGTATTGACATTTTCCTTAATGGAAAGGAAGATTTCTTTTCTTTTGGCCATACCTTCTGGAATGCTTTTGAATAAAATAATATGATGTCCATGACTTTCTTAAGAAAATAAGAACTGGGCATGGTGGCACATGCCTATAACTTTAGGACCCTGGGAGACTGGCACATGAGAATTAAAATTTGAACCAAGAGTGGGAAATTTAGTGGCTTAGCAAGACTATGTCATGGAATAAAAAATAAAAAGAAAAGCTGAAGAGGTAGCTCAGGGTGAAGGCTCTGGGCTCAATCCCCAGGACTCCTGCTTTATTATTCAGTCTCCTTTAGGATATGTCTAGAAGGTTGCAAAATAAAGGATAAACAAATAGAGCAGGCAGCATTGTGTTTTCTACCCATTTTCAGTGCCAGAACTCTTTGGCCAGTGCCTGTGATTAGTTTCTATCCTGCTCTGACTACAGCTGGCTGTTTTCCTTCCTACGAGAGGGAGTATTACACTTCCAGGAGAGCTTAACTGTGAGCCTGGGCTCGTTTGGACTCCACCCAAATTCACAGGCCTCTTGCATCCTATTCCTGGAGAGGGCTGAAGGACACCATGTGAATAAGCCTCACTCTGTTCCTGCACTGTTGTGCTTTCTGCTACTATTGCCGTTGTTATATATTTTATATATTTCTGTTATATATTTCTGTCTTGTTTTCTTGTTCGCAACCAGGCCCCATCTCCCTCTGCCATGAGACTCCAAGTTCTTCCAAGACAGAGACTTCCTGTGATTTTATTTCTCTTCCATCTTTGAAACTGAGTCCAAACCATGACATGTAACGGTGGCATAGCCCACCATTGCAGAAAAGTCAACTGTGATATGATTTCTGAAGGGCTCACTCTTTGCCAGATGTTTTAACCTACTCTTCAGATAGCTTAACCCACAGAATATCTGCAAAAAGCCATGCACTAGGAGATGCTATTTCCCCCTATTATCTTATGTGAGAAAACTAAGTCATTGTAACAAGAAAGCTGCATGATGGTATGAAAGTCAAGGCCAGGCCAGAAAAACCACAAGACTCTTAAATTATCTTAGAAAAGCAGATCCCAGAGATAAAAACACTGTCCAGAGTTCTTCTTCCCTGCCCAGGATCTCTTTTTTATCATGCAAGAAACTTAATACAAATATGTTCTATATTCATTTCTGTCACCCATCTGTAAAAATACAATATCCACACTAATGTCACTGGCAGTAGGAAGATGGGATTACATTATATGCATGGTTTCTTAACTCTCAAAAGCAACCTATTGGACCCAAGGCTTTTGCCCTGAGCTATATCCTCAAGCCTCTATATAATTTATTTTGAGTCAAGGTCTCTCCATGTTGCCCATGATGGGCTTGAATTTGGGATCCCTCTGTCTTTTCCAAATTGCTGAATAATAGGCATGGACCACCACTTTCAGCTCATAAATTTCTCTTAAGAGTTGTATTTTATAGTTTTTTTTCATCTTTGTTCTAATGTTCTAATTTGCTGCCTATCTGTTTATTTTCTTGTTTGTTGGCTCTAGCTAGCAGGATGGTAATTACTGGGTGTAAAGAGAATAATTCACTCGTCTCCTTGCAGATTCAGCGAGTGATAAGAAAGTGTGAATGAGTTAAGGGAGGGGGAGATGTGAGCTTCACTTTCTCTGTTCACAAAAGTTACAGAATACCATACTTTGACTGTTAAATGTCTCCCAGAGAGCCAGGACAGAAAGATTTAGTCTTGAGGCAGTAGAACTTGGAAGCAGCAGACACTTTGAGATGTGGGATCTGGGGGGAAGACCTTAGGCAACTGGGGACGTGCCCTTGACTCCTCCCTCTCCTGTTTTTGTTCCTTGCCTTCGAGGTGAGCAGCTGTGCTTGGCTACATACCCCCACCACATGGACGGCCTTACCACAAGCTGAAAGCAAGGAGGCAACAGAATATGAACGGAACCTACCAAAACTTTGAGCTAAAATACCCTTTTCTCTCTTTAAGTTGACTGTTCCTCATATTTTCTTCTAGTGATGAGAAGCTAGCACATTGAGAAAGTGAATCATTCTTTAAGTTTTGTGGTTGCTAGCTAAGCTTCAGAAACATGGGAAGCGGCCAAGAATCACCTAATAGGGATTATGTGGGACTGAGAATGTGCTATCAGCCTTAATCACAGGCTGTGATACCAGTGTCAGTTTACCCAGAACTTTCTGGTGTGGGGTTTCCCCAAATCTCTCCCTAACCCTCAGGTGGAGAGGACAAGTAAAACACAAACTCACCCAAGTCATCAGCAACTGGAAAATGCAGCTCAAGATCCTCAGTCTCAAGGGGTTTTCAATATCTTCAGGGATATCCACAGTTGCAAATTGGCTGCAGATAACCCACATCCCAACTCCCATTGAGAACACAGCAGCTGCTATGAAGAGGTTTAGGGCCACAAGCATCATGTTGTCTCTGCCTCAGAGGATGCAGGGTTGAAGCTGTGTTAAGTGCTGGGCATTTAGAGCATGGTTTGAAGCAAGAAGACCTTCTCCTTATATACCATCACCTTCTCTCCCCACGTCTGAGGCTTCAGCCACATTGGCCCAGACCTGTGAGTCATAGACCAGGTGAGGGTATGGCTTTACTTCAGGACCTGTACTTAGGACAAAGAGGCTCATACAGCTTGGTCCAGTTAAAAATGCAAGAAACTCTAGAAGTTCAGCTTAAGTTCTGGCCCTGCTCCTAGATTTTATCTTGGGTAAGCCAGCAAGTCACCATGGATATCTCCTGCTCACCTGCCTTCAGACCTCATAACCTGCTCCCTAATTTCATCATGATCATGCTTCATATTCTTCAACTTTTGCAGGCCATCAAAGGGCCTTTGAAATTGTTGTTCTTAATTAATGTCTCCCCTAGACCTCAGTTGGGCTCCTTTCCTCCCCTCTTGAGGTTCTCAGTTCAAATGTCATCTTCTCAGTTAAGACATCCCTACACCCACTGTTTTCTTTGACTCCATGGCCATTATTACCTGAGACACTATATACGTCATTTGTGTCTTTATTGCCTATAGGATATGGCCTTAGAGAGGACAAGAAATTTTATTTTGTGCTTCTTTGTCTCTATAGATTTGATCTGGATTCATTTTCTACAAGTACTGAGCAAGAGTCTACTGAATGACAGGTAAAGGATGGGGCGGGGACAGGAAATGAGATTGTTTGCTTTCTGGGTGGATCAGAGGTCAATGTCTCCATTTACAATCCTCTAATAAAGTCCCACTATAGTAGGTAAAAAATACAATGTCTTCTGAGTCCCCTGCTTCCTCATTCTGGTCACAGAGCAACAGTTCTCAAATGGGGAGATTTTTGACTCTCTGGAAACATCTAGTTATGTCTGGAAGCATCTCCTGAAAGAGGCAGGGGCAGTACAGACATATCACAGGCAGATGCCAAGGGTGTTGCTAAACTCCCTGCAATTCAGGCCCCCAAACAAAAACCTATTCAGCCCGTAATGTCAGGAGGGCCAGAGTTGAGAAATTCTGAATTAGGATCACTTGGATTTGAAACTGGGCCCTGCCCACTACCAATAATCTCATTACAAGAAAGTTACTGACTCTGAGCTTCTATTTCAAAATGTGAAGAATATAAGTTACTGATCATTTAGTACCATACATTCAGTTCCATCTGCTTACCACTGACCAATCAAAGCAGGCCATATATTTGAGTGAAAACAGAGAAAAGATTTATTCAAAGCCAGCTCTGAGAAGATGGAGGGACCCATGGGCCTCAAATCACCACCTCACAGAGTACAGGTGGGCAAGGGTCTTTTGCAGTAAGAAACAGAGAGGAGGGGAGGTACAGAAAGAGGATACAGATCTCCACACCTGCTTTGTCACTCTCAGCCATTTTGGGCTCACTCCTCTTTATTCCTGGGAAGTAATCTGGCCTCTAGGCTCCTGGGAGGTTCACATTGTCCTATCTTTTTTTTTTTTTTTTTTTTTGAGACAGGGTCTCGCTTTGTAGTTCAGGCTGGCCCTGAACTCACTATGTAGCCTGGAACTCAGCAATCCTCCTGCCTCTGCCTCCTGAGTGCTGGGATGACAGGCGTGAGCCACCACACCTGGCACTGTGGTATGTGGTATTGATGGCTGGTGGGCATGAGTCTCCACGCCCAGCATTCTATGTGGTTACCGGGATCAAACTCAGGACCTTGCGCTTGCGAGGCAGGAGCCAGAACCACTGAGCTAAATCTCCGGCCCCGAAGGCTTTCTACTTTTAAGCAGTCATCACAAGAACCCTCTTTGACAACCTTTGCAGCTCTACTTATTTTGGTAGCACTGACATACAGGTGACTCTGCTGCTTGCACCTTGTCTGCCTTTTTTTTTAAAAAATGCATTTTCTTCTTTTCAGAAAGCTCTGCCAACTCACTGTCTCCAGCCTTGTACTACAGTGTTGAGATAGCCCTCCCTAGAGATGGTCCAAACATGTTCTGTGTTGCAGGCATTACGACAGAGGATTTAAGTCAGTATCATCAGCCTTTCTTGCCAAATTTGAGCAATAACAAAGATTTAGAAAGAATGGCTCTTAGGCACAGTTTATCTAGAGTTTATCAAATCTAATCTTATCTGTTTCGTAATCAGCGCCCTAAAATAGTAGGACTTGCAAGCAGACATAAAGAAGCTAATAAAAGCAAAGCAAACTAATCTGTATGGTGGAATTAAACTAAGAAACACAGTGACCAAGTTAATTAAGAAACAATATTTCTGTGAAATAAGCTTAGTTTTCTCAGAAACATGTGTCAAGCAAATGCTGTATTTAAAGAGTCTCATCTTCTTCTAAGCAACCATGACTTACCTTGGAAGAAGGCACACAACTTACTAATGCCAAGACCAAGAAATACGGTTTAGTAACACCTTTAGGATTATGTAAGTACACAGATAGAACTGTAAACAACTTCAAATAGTGTGAAAAAACTAATGCCTATTTTCCTAACTAAAAGTATATTTTTTAGTATGAGTATGAGAAACTGAAGATGTAAATGACTTCTAAAATGTATGACAGATACTGTGAAATAGAAAATATTCAAAAGGAAAACGGGGGTAGGGGAAAGGAAAGAAAGGAAAGAAAAATTGGGTGGTTAAAAAAAAGGAAGCAAAGCTTATGTATATAGGGACAAGGGGATTGTAGGGTGGTCAGGGAAATGGGAAAAAATGAGAGGTAAGTTGTGTCATATACTGGTACAAATTCTCAATGTCGGGTGTGGTCATGCTGTGTATATAAAATGTATCAACAAGATCAATTTTTTTTAAAAAAAAGTAATCATGACTGACAGTATTCTACCAGGACAACTGTATTTTTAAAAAAGAGAGAAATCACATAACAACAGTTTAGGCAACAAGAACTCCAAAAACACTGAACAGATATTTAAGTAAATGAACTTCCTCAGATTTAGTTTTTAAAACCTTTAATCCTGAGAAGACAGTAAAGAACATAAGAAATTATTCTGAGAAACTTAAAACCTCTTTATACAGTTCTACTGAAAATTTTACTAAGACCAGATCAGTCTCCTAAGCTTCATTGTAAGCAGATTCTAACATTACCCCTAGATATTGCAATCTTTAAAAATAGCTTCAACTAGGGCCAGGAATTTTGCTCTGTGATTCTGGCATCTTGCAAGTTTAAGGTCCCGAGTTCGATTCCTGATATCAAATACCACAATGCCGGGCATATTGGCTCATGCCTGTAATCCCAGCACTCAGGAGGCAGAGGCAGGAGGATTGCTGAGTTTGAGGCTTGCTGGGGTACATAGTGACCTCAGGGCCAGCCTGAACTACAAAGCAAGATCCTGTCTCAAAAAAAAAAAAAAAAGAATAGATTCAACTAGAAGTATTTATTCAAAAGTTATACTTCTAATATATTCAATTTACACCAAAACATAAT
>PVIC010020851.1:0-29117 GCA_004025085.1 Thryonomys swinderianus | reverse complement strand
ACAAGAGTAGAAATGAAAAGAGAAAAGAAAAGAGAAATCTCCATATGTCTGTAATTACTTGCAGTCCTGCAGTGATACTATTTTTATCTCACAGATATTGTGATACATGTTAAATATTTTATTAATTTACTTAAAACATAAGTAGATTTCCTGGTAGTAGTAGTAGAGTAAGAAGAAAGGGCTCAAAATACACAGAAAAGCCAAAGCTCATTATTTTGCTCTAGACACCTATGTGTATTTTAAATTATTTTCTAATTAAGTTGTCCTGTTAAAGATGCTTAATAAAAGTTAGATCAAATGCACTCTTTTCATAAAGTTCTGTACCAAATATACTTCCAGTCAAATAAATTTTTTCCTTTTTTTCCCTTGCAGAGGACATAAAGATAAAATATTTGTGGTAAAGTGTAACCCACACCACGTTGATAAACTGGTTACAGTTGGGATTAAGCACATCAAGTTCTGGCAACAAGCAGGTACTGTCATCCTGTAGTTGAGAGCTTTTCTCCAGATGGGTTGGGAGTGGGGGACCATTGCTTGTATCTCTGCAAATTCCGACAAAATGTGCCTAACAAATACTCTCTCCTAAATTTACTTTGGATTAAGCTGTGAAACTCAAAATAGTGTATGAGCCTATGCATATTCAACAGTGTCTCGAAAGCCTTGGAAAATATGCTGCTGAGAAAATAATGATTTTTATATTTAGTCATCTGCTCTGAAAGCAATAATTATATTGGATGACTGAGCAGGCAAGAGTCATTTTGGTTGAGTGAATAAAGTTTTGAATATTTTGAGAGTTCTTTTATTAATCTATCACTGAATTAGCATAAATCCTGACTGCACACAGAAGGCACTCAAAATAAACATTTATGGATTGTATGTTGATAGTAATGATGAGTAAATAAGCATGACCAAACATAGAAAACATATTCTTCTTCTCAGTAATAAGGCATTATTGTTACTGTTTCTGCATTCAGTTTTGGTACCAAGCCCAGTCTCATAAAACATAAAACTGAACAGATGACTGTTTCAGAGTTTCCCTGATTGTAAAGGAAGGACAGTAGTGGGGCATGTGGAGAGTGAGTCTGTGTGTAATTGTCCTTGTGGAGCTCATTTTAGTTACTTTCTTGTCACTGGAGCACAATACACATATCCACAATTTAAAGGAGTAGTTGATTTTGACTTAGACTAGAACCCAGCAGGGCAAGCTTTAAATCCTACAGCTCCATGTAGAATTGATAGCACATGGGGCAACTTGTGTGGAAATGTCAATTCGAGAAGGCTTAGATGGCCCTACCTCTATGGAATTGTTAGTTGCATTCCTCATGGCTTCTCTCTTGTAGAGCTCGTTTATAACTGTAGCTTTCCTTGTCACGAATGTGGAACGTATTGTACCTCCAGCTTCCTAGGGTTTTCACTGCAGTTTTAGTTTCACGTTTTCAGCATCTTGCACAGCCCTTTCAGGGACACCACTCTCTGGCCTCCAAAATCTTTTTCTGAAATCTGAATGGAATTCCATGACTTCACAACTCTTGCATTATGCATGCCTGTAAAATTAGCACCACATAGATAGTGCCAACATCTGCTGCCAGTTTAAACTGTAGTCAGGCCCCCTTGGGACATAGCTGCAGAGGCCTCTGAGCATATGAATGGCTGAGCAATGTGAGATAAAATCCCAGGAATCAATTTCCTCGGCATCCCTTCTCCAGAGCCCCAACTGGCTGTCTTCTCAAATAAAAACTTAATAAGTTTGCAGCCTAGAGGCAGCAAAGAGTAGGATTTTGCTGATGTATCAAATGTCTTAAAGCCATTTTCACTGTTGTCCTGATATAAAGTACTTGGTTACTTTTTAACATTATTTTTTAGCAGCCCCAATTCTGTAGCTGCTCCTTTTCTGGTAATACTGCAGTTTTCACTGCTTTTTGCATGGTAGTGGGGGTTGAATTTAGGGGTACTCTACCACCTACTAAGCTATACTCTAATCCTTTTTATTCTTTATGCTAAAACAGGGTCTTGCTAAATTACCCAGTCTGCCTCCAAACTTGAAATCCTCCTGCCTCAGCCTCCAATTCACAGAAATTATGACAGCATTTATTATTATTATTATTCAGTAAAATTTCCTTACTTCTGAGCCCTGTAGCTTTTTTCTATGGCTAGCATAGAAATTGCCCTGAGCTTTGCTTAGCTGTGTGCCTTAGACTGAGATGCTTTAGTAAGGCTTCTCTAGCCAAGCCTAGTTCCTTAGAGGCAGGAATTCATTCTTTCCATCTTTATATCTCTAGCACTGAGCACAGAATAAGGATTCAATATACACTGAATTAATGAAAGTAAGCCTGATGCAAAATAAGGATTCAGTAAACAAACAATGAGAGCCCTCTTAAAATGTTTTTATGATCTCCCTTTTTATATACATCATTATGTGTACACTCTGGATTTGTTTCATTGAATTTAGTAAATCTTCATGCTAATACAAGATATCAAATTTGAGTAATAAATACTCTTATCTGTGGCAGGTGGGGGTTTCACCTCTAAGAGAGGAGTTTTTGGAAATGTTGGAAAATTGGAAACAATGATGTGTGTTTCTTATGGGAGAATGGAAGATCTGGTGTTCTCAGGAGCAGCTACAGGAGATATTTTTATTTGGAAAGACATTCTACTACTGAAGACAGTGAAAGCTCATGATGGGCCTGTGTTTGCTATGTATGCACTAGATAAGGTATGATATATTTTTTAGAATTCCTTTTCCTTATCGGTTCTTTGAAATTCCAACTTTTGGAAGGTGGTAAAAGGAGAATCTATGAATAGTTCTATCTGAGTGAGGAAGGAGTTCTCATAGAGCTTTAGTCAAAGTTGCTTCTTCATTTGTAACTTCTCTACTCCCCCCAACCCCTCCACTCATGTGTGCTAGTTCTCACCCCTCGGAGCCAGGCCCTCTAAGAACTGTGAGATAAATACGGACACACACTACTGGAAGAGTCCAGAAGTATATTTCTGAGTAGTCTTGCTCTTCCTTGGTGTAATGGGCAGAGAATTGAAGAGGCAGGTGGCAGGATTATTCTCCCATGTAGAAGTTTGTTACGATGAGAATGTATTATGCAACAGGGAGCTGCTACATGGACAGGCTCAGCCCTGCCACGCATGTCACACATGTCACAGACTGACTCCGGCCACGTTTCTCCTTCTGCTGGTCTTGTTGTCTGTCTAGCCACTCAGGAGCCTTGCAATATTCCTTTACAGAGGTTACATTTAACAGTGCTATTAAAACAATTCCAATCAACTTGCTACAAATACCAGGTATTTTTTTTTCATTCCTTTCTAATTTGCTGGTGGTTCCAGTCATGTGTGCTTCAAACCAATCCAGATCCCAAACATGTTTTAAGTCCAGCCTCAGTTTTCATTTATCTACCCCCAGCTAAATGAGTTGATCTCACAACAAAAGTAGGTAGTTCTTAGAATAATTCCAACAGAGAATTAGTGGTTAGGCTATTACAAATAGACCTCATTTAATAACCTACTTGTTTAACAACTATTTAGACTTATGACCAAGGCATGTTTAGATTTATCACCCCCCCCCACACTTTATGACTAGTCTTTTTTTTTTTGGTACAATTCTGTACATTTTGTTGATGTCTTCAATGGCTTTTTTGTTTGTCACACCTTACTTATACAGTACTATAATTTTTGCTGATTTTACTTTATATTACAGTATTACATACAAGAATTATGTAAGTAAAAGTAAAGTTATCAAGTTGGAATTTCCTTTGACCATGTCTTTGCTCTGAATATTATAATGTACATACTATATTCAGTTCTTCTTTTAGTAGCCAATAAGTTACTGTAATGAATCTGTATTGATCAAAACAGGAGAATGATTTCATTATATAAAGTACTCAAACTACTCTTAATAAATGTTTCCTTGTGGAAGTACCTAATTAAAAATAATTTGTGTGTGTGTGTGTGTGTGTGTGCTCGCGTGTGTGCATGGTGCTAGGGATTGAACCCAGTCACGTACATATACTGGACAAGCTCTCTACCCCCGTGCTATACTCCCAGCCTCTGCTGATCTTGGTTCCAGCCCATTTAGCAGTAGGTGTGAGACTCAGGAGCTCTGGTAGGTATTAAGGTTCTTCTGTACCACAGGAACTGCTTCGGTTCAGAGTCATGACTTGGAATTGGCTGCACCAAGTGTTGAACAGTGGTCTTAAAAAAAACACAGCAGACATACAATAAAAGTGTGCTTAATCTAGAAATTATCTAGATTATAATCTGAGGGGTGATTATTTCTGAGGGGTGATGACCTCCTATGAGAGAGATATTTCCATAATATATAATTTCTATTCTTTTTTAGTGTTAGGTACTTGGAAAGACAATATTCCCAAATCTGTCTTACCACTGGGGCAATCCTGGTGGGGCTTGGTGGGTGATGGGTCCTTTAGATGTGTGTGTAGCGTAGATGTGTATGTAATATGACTCAAGTATGTCTTCACAGGGCTTTGTAACGGGTGGAAAGGATGGAATCGTCGAGCTCTGGGATGATATGTTTGAAAGATGCTTGAAGACTTACGCCATTAAAAGAGCAGCATTGTCAACTAGCTCAAAAGGTGCTGCCCCTACTATGCAATAGAAACCTTTCTGTTCACTGGACTGGAGAAGACAGTACCATGCTTCTTATAGTAGTAATTGATAGACTAATTGTTCTTTCATGCACAATCAGGGCTCTCAGTCCAAAGTTGAGAATGATTGCCTAGGACCTAGTGCTTCAGAACTATAAAAATTGAACTTATAGGCCGGAGATTTAGCTCAGTGGTCCCGGCGCCTGCCTCGCAAGCCCAAGGTCCTGAGTTCAATCCCAGTAACCACATACAATGCTGGGTGTGGTGACTCACGCCCACCAGCAATCAATACCACATACCACAGTGCCGGGCGTGGTGGCTCACACCTGTAATCCCAGCACTTGGGAGGCAGAGACAGGAGGATTGCTGAGTTCAAGGCTTGCCTGGGCTACATAGTGAGCTCAGGGCCAGCCTGAACTACAAAGTGAGACCCTGTCTCAAAAAAATAAAGAATCGAACTTACGGGCTGGGATTTAGCTCAAGTGGCACTGCACCAACCTTGGATGCACAAGGGCCCAAGTTTGATCCCCAATACCGCAAAAAAAAAAAAAAAAAATTGAATTTATACTAATCAGCTTTGTTCTTATATGTAAATGCATCATTTCCCCCTTCAGGCCTACTTTTGGAAGACAACCCTTCAATCCGTGCCATTACTCTGGGACATGGACATATCCTGGTAGGAACAAAAAATGGAGAGATTCTGGAAATCGATAAGAGTGGCCCAATGACACTACTTGTTCAGGTACCAGAGTTATACATATCGAAAACCACATTTCATGTCAGGCCTGGGACTAGGACCAGGCGGGGGAGCCCAGGGGTGCAGAGCTTGGGCAGCAATTCCCAGGGCTGCACGGGCTGTGTGTTGCTATGGAGCGCCTGCTCACGAATAGGCAACAGCACGTGCTCATTATGTGCTGCTGCTGCTGCACTCAGGGGTCTGAGCACAGGTTACAGTCACATCTGAGGCCCAGCGGAGGGAGCAGACTTTGCCAGGATCACTCGGCTCCTTGGCAGGACTCGGTTCTTGTGGCTGTAGGACTGAGGCTTCCTTCCTCGACAGCTCTTGGGCAGAGGTCACCCTCAGCTGCTGAAGGCTGCACATACTTTCTTGGCATAGAGAATTTCCAGTGGCTAGTGGTGTTTCTAAAACCAGCAAGAAAAATAGAATAGATGCCACAGTCTCACGTAGCATAATTATATTTGCACATAAGGTTTCGACATGAACATTCTGTCACTTGTGCCGCATTGTGTTGGTTGGACACAAACAAGTCACGCCACCCTCAAAGGGAGGTGAGTATGTCAGCCTGAGCAGACCGCCCCGCGAGCATGTCTGTCACAGCCCACCCTTGGCCGCCAGTTGGTTCCTACCACAAGCAAAATTCTGCTCCTTCAGAGCCTTAGCCCCGGACACCTGTCAGAATCTTTCCCAGGCCAGGTCCATGTATTACAGAGGAGGCTTCTGAGGTTCCCTTCTCCTCAGTCTGCCGGTCTGTGAAGCTAACGAGGTGAGTCCCGCACTCCTGACACACCAGCGGTGCGGTGGTTGTTAGGTCAGGCGCCTCGCTGCTCTCAGCCGCGCTTCCCATAACCACAGCATTTTCCTCACCTTCCCGCTTCCCTCGGAATCCTGCTGAGGCAAAGTCGGATTAAGTGAATATTAGTGGAACCCGGAAAGAGCAGAGGGTTGGCACGGTTTCACCTGAGGGGTGGCGTAGGCAGGTTGTGCAGGGGGTTAGAAGAGGGCCGTATCCCCCACTGACAGGAGAAGAGGCCTGGGAGGGGCGAAGGAAGTGGAGAAAGTCTGCGGGATGGTGTGAGCTTCAGGATTTGTGCAGGCCCAGTGGGAGAGCTGGTCTCCCCGCCCTGATCTGATGCCTCCCCGGCGGCTGTATTAGAGGTTTGTCCCCGAATCCCACGGAGAGCATTCTTCTAGCTGCATCCCGAGAGCATTCGGTCCTCAGCGGCGCTGTGGCTCTGGTGCAGGGTTTCAAAAGCACATGTGGCCCAGCCCTGGATATCCTGAGTAAGAACGTACAGATAGCCTGGTGTGCTGTCACATGCCCATAACCCCAGCTACCCTGGAGGCCCATGATGCCAAATTCAGCCTGGGAAACTCGTAACTAAAAGAAAAGTTTTTAAAAGGACTAGGATTGTAGCTCAGTGGTACAGCACTATAACATTAGAACACTCCTCGTTTTGGTCCCTGAAAACAACACACACGGAAAAAACAGTCTTATGTTTGAAAACTGTTTGAACAAACCTCAGAAGCTCCACAGCTAAGTGCGCCAGGCAGCCAGGAGGACTGCTGGAGCGCACCCAGGACGGGCGTGCTGTATTCTCGGCTCCTCTTGCTTCCGTTGTGTTCTTCTCAATTTCTCCCTTTTCCAGCCAGTATTACTGAAAAGTATTGATTTATTTTTAGCCCCTGAATGTGTGAGAGTTTAAATTATTTCCATACATGTTAAAAAGTAGTTGAGAAAATTTATACCATAGGATGATTTAATTGATATATTTTATTTATCTTTATTTATGTGGTACTAGGAATCGAACTTGGTCCCTTGTGCTTGAAAGTAGGAACGGTACCACTTGAGCCAAATTCCCAGCTCCTCCTTAAATGATACTTATTAAAGTATGTTGTAATTGCTGATTTTGTTTATTTATTTAGACAGGGTCTTGCTTTGTAGTTTAGGGTGGCTCTGAGCTCACTATGTAGCCCAGGCAAGCCTCGAACTCTGCCATCCTCCTGCCTCTGCCTCCCAAGTGCTGGGATTACAGGCATGAGCCACCACGCCTGGCCCTGTGGTGTGTGGTACTGATTGCTGGTGGGTGTGAGGCATTATTCTGGGCAAACTTGGGATTTTGGGCTTGCAAGGCAGACAGTGGAACCATTGAGCTAAAACCTTGGGCCTCTTTAAATATGTTTTAAACCTGATAAAGGCTTTTCACTTTTTGCTTCTTTACAACTCCGTTCTTTTCTATGTTTGTTTCTGTTAGTCTAATAATAAAAATAACTTGTATTAGTGCTAGACGTGGTGGCTCATGCCTGTCATCCCAGCACTCGGGAGGCAGAGACAGGAGGATTGCTGAGTTTGAGGCTTGCCTGGGCTACATAGTGAGCTCAGAGCCAGCCTGAACTACAAAGAGAGACCCTGTCTCAAAAAACAAAACAAAACAAAAAAAACCTTGTATTGTATACTGAGCACCTTCTATGCGGCAAGCAGTCCTGTTATACAACCTTTTGCTCTCATCCCCACAAGAAATTTCCCAGTTAATTTGTTTCATAGGTAAGGGGCCAAAACCTAAGAAATCGTACACTGAGAAGCTAACAGCTGAGCTAGAACCCAAACTGTGGGGTTTGGGGGTTCTTCTCTGGGGGTGTCTTGTTTGTCTCTTTGAGATGGGGTCTCACTTTTTAGTCCGGGCTGGCCTCAAACTTCAGATCCTCCTGCGTCAGCTTCCGGAGTGTTGGGATTACGGATACGCGGCACGATGCCTGGTTCTAAGCAGGCTCCTGTGAGATCCTGGCCCTCTGTCTCACTGCTCCAGGCTGCCGCGTCATTAGCTGTGGATGCTGAAGGAGGTAGCGGAGCAAGTGGAGGCCGCAGAGCCACAGGCCCAGTTGAGTTGCTAGAACCTTCAGACCACAGGTCGGTTTGCATCTTCTCTCCTTCCTCCATGCTCTCCTCTCCCACTTCTCAGCATCTCCCTTTCCTCTTCCGGTCCCTCATACGCCGCTTGCTCCCAAGTAGAACTCATAGTTGAGTCAAAGCTTGTGGGGCCCCTGGTGAGGTGAGCCTTGTACTTTGTGGTATACATGGTAGATGAAAAGGTTCCTGCTCGTGCGACTCAGGGTCCTGTTCTGCGAGGCAGCGTAGGATCGGATGTCCTGCTGTGTCCGGCAGTGCGTGTGTTCCAGTAGCCTTTGGGTACGAGCGTTCGTTGTGTGAGAGGAGAGGAGGATAGATGGCCTTCAGTGGGCTCGGGAGATTCCCACGGAAAATAATGAGCTCTTGTTGACTCAGATAGTTGAATGTTGGTTGTATTTGGGACTTTGGGCCTTGTACCACATTATTGTTTTGCTCAAATAAACATCTTTCCAGTTACCCTGGAATTGTTCCATCACTCTTTGGAAAGCCACTGTTCCCCAGAGCATTCTGGCCCCAGACTCTTCTCAGATGGTTGTGTGTCTTCCTTTCTGAGCCAACCCTTTCTGTAATTGGCCGTTAACGTCAGAAATTAAGTGAACAAGTTGGTCTGTTTTATTGCTGTATAACATCCTTTATGGTGCTCTGTTGGATGATAAGTTATGGGAAACAAACTTATTTTATTGCTGTTGAGTGTTCATTTTTTAAAATATTGCTTTATCTCAGTTATCCTAATTCAGTCAGATGTGTGTGATCAGATAAAGGTGTGTAAAATTAGTTCAGAGGATATTAAGAACCTTTCAGTCTTCTGTGTGTGTGTGTGTGTGTGTGTGCACACATGTGTGTGTGTTGGGGGCTTACTAGGCTTGCTCCTTGAACCAAGGGCCTTGTGCCTGCTGTGCTGGTGGTCTTAGCACTGAGCTGCATCTCCAGCCTGTTTACTTCCTGAGGCGGAATCTTGCCAACTTGCCCAGCCTGGCCCGAGTCTTAAGATTCTCCAGCCTCAGCTTGTTGAGTCGCTTGGACAATAAGCGTGCACCGTCATGCCTGGCTCTTTTCAGTTTTTTTGTGTCTGTTGTTGACACACCAACTTCTCAACAAACGGTGAACCTGAGCCACACCCAAGACACCAGAAATGAACATTTAGATTTATTTCTACTCTGCCAAATGTTATGCAGGCAAAAAAACTTAAATTGTATAAATAACAAGAATATTGTTGTCCACTTCTGTGTCAAACAGATGTGGTCCTTAGATGTTTTAGAAAATGATTTTACTGAAGGAGATAATTTGTCATTTTTATCAAGCCGTTTTACTAAGAATACCTACAGACTGTGTTTATTCAGTTGAAAACAGGATAAAAAGTGCATTCCACAATTCACCTAGATGTTTGTTTCTGGTAGGAAAGAAACCTGGTATCACATAAAACCTGTAAACACTGTGTCTCTATTTTGCTTTCTAAAGAATTATCTCGCGTTAAGCAGGGTCAGCCTTAAATGTAAGTGCAAACGGGATTCAGGGCAGTGATTTGGGGGTAAGGAAGCCATCGCCCTTTTGTGTTGGAACCTTGGGCTGGGCTCCCGACTTTCGGGCCGATGCGCAGCACAGCTCTGAGAAGGAGTTCTCTTTCTGCGCGTGCCGAGCTTACATTGCCGTTTCTTCCCAGGGGCACATGGAGGGAGAAGTCTGGGGCCTGGCGGCGCACCCCCTCCTGCCCATCTGTGCGACCGTGAGTGATGACAAAACACTTCGAATCTGGGAATTATCCTCCCAGCACCGTATGCTGGCAGTACGGAAACTCAAAAAAGGTACGTAATGTCACCCTACACATCTGTCAAAGCGTTTCCAAGTGACAGGATGTGTTCGGTTCACCCATTCGGCCAATTAATGTTTCTGAGAGCGTCTGTCGTATGCCTCCAAAATAAGGTAGGCAGTGAGAATTTGGACTTTACTGTACAATTGAAACTAAGCGCAGCTGGAGTTCTTCCAGAAGGATGGCCTCGTTCAGTGGTGCCGTAGTCCATTGTTCACTTAATTTTTCTTGTACTACACAGACATTTGCCACCTGGGGGCAATATGTCCTTCCTCTTTTCATGGAGAACTGTGGGTGTCAGTTGAAACACGTCAGCTTGTGAAGAAAGCTTTTTATCCTTAGGACTAACAGTCTCTAGCACTTATTACTGAAAAATAAAGATCAGTTATGTTAGAAAGACAATATAATATGTATGGGTCAAACATGGGTGCCCTAGAACTAAAAAGTACACTAGGTAGTAGAAATACAGCAAAAATTTGTTGAGAGATCCTGTGTCATGCCCCAGGGAATCCCAAGATGAACCGTCTCTTCTCCATTGTGTCATGGATGGACAGGATTTAAATGGAGTCCCAGGGACAGGTGGACCATTCAGATTGGGAAATTTGAGAAGGGTCTAAAAATATGAAGCTCTTTGTAAAGAGATGAGTAGGGTATAAAGAAATGACCAGGGTGGTGCAGCATTATGCTGCTGAGAGTACAGGTTTCCTTACCAGCCTGGGCCTGGAGAGGCCGGAGGAGGGAGCAGTTGCCTGACCATGGAAGGGCGATCCCAGTAAGATGGCTGCCCCGGGGACCTCAGCCTAGAGACCTGCCGCCGGCAGTGATGTTCTTCCTTCTCCTGCTATCCTCCCCTGGGCCAGATGTAACCAGAAGCTGGAGACAAGGAAGCCCCTGATACTGGCACCCAGGCTGGCTTTAGGCACAGAGCAGACAGAAAAGGGTGAAGAGTGGGTGAGAAGCGTAGAGCCAAGCTCTCCTACACGGACTGGGTACACAGGAGCTCGGAGGAAACCTGGTGCCTGCGGCTGCCCCGTCATGGGGATGTGAGGGCTGAGGGTCCATGGGTTCATAATCTCAAGGCAAGAAAAGGTCAGATTGGGATCTGGCCCTGCAGTATTTGTACTGAGAGGTTTTATATCAGCCATGAGGGTATAGGGGAACTGTGGAGGCGCCTGTCACATGTTAGCAGCTGATACTGTGGAGCCAGCGACCATGCGGGCGCTTCACGCTTAGTCGGCACAAGGATCCAGTGGATAAGGCCTTTGTGCCACTCCTTGCTGGTTAGGAAGCCGAGGCACTGGGCACTTCCTTAGCTAGGAAGTATGGAGCTCAGTTCAAGCCAGGCAGGGTCGCCCCAGAGAGCAGCCCTGTGGACACTGCCTGATGCTGTCCCCCTCTGTCGCAGCGCCTCTCCCTTGCCCTGAGACTCTGGGCCTTGTGGGCAGTGGAGCCAGGATCCAAACCCAAGTCTGAGTCCAGAGCCATCTCCTTACCACTGTGGACTGATTTATATCACAGAAAGAAAGTGAACAACTACTAGATGGTGAGGTGGAAAAAGCAACGCTTCCCGCTGCTTTGTAGGAACACAGGGAGATGTTCAGAAGGAACAGGGTGGACTTGGTCCTGATTTGAATGTCAGCGGCCTTTATTCCGGAGGTTAAAAATCAGGTCAAAAAACAACTATTGACACGTCTTAGACAGATGATGATGGTTCCGTTCAGTTTACACCGTGTATTCCGGTCTCATTATGAACGGCGCCCCTTTTCACCCTTTGAAAGTGCCCTGGTTTGTGCAGTGAATTCTGTGTAGTTCATCTCATCCCGATGGCTCCTCCTCGAGGGTAGACACATTGTTTCCATCTCCTCCTACCCGCACCACGACTGGCATAGTGGCTGAACACATGCTGATGAAGAAATGAAGATTTACTTTAGATGAGCCAGGTTTAGGTCATCGGTACGAACATACTGCGAGGTGTGGCGGGCGCCCAGGTGGAAGTCCGGGCTGAGGTGGTCAGCACGAGGCTGGGCGGCTGCGGCAGTCCTGGGGCCGTGGTGACAGCGTTCTCACATGGACTGTGACAGCGGGCTCGCAGCTCTGTGCTCACCTGAGAACTACTGGATTATGTACTTTGGTGGGTGAATCGTATGGTACATGAATTCTGTCTCAGTGAAGCCGAAAGACGGTGGTGGAGATGGCTGTGTGCTTACTTCAGCTTCCTGTGAAGCGCATTCCCCTAAGTCCATCCTGTTCTTCAGAAACGTCTCCCTGTGCTCCTTCAAAGCAGCGGAGAGCGTCGCTTGCTCCGCCTCGCCATCTAGTAGTGGTTCATTTTACAGAGACCCCCTCAGAGAACTGTCATACTCCATTCTCATTCTGGAGGCAACAGACCCTGAATCCTTGACCTCTAGAATCGCATGTCCTAATCCACGGAGCAGAGAGAGGCTGAAATTAGTCTAATGAAGCTTTTCAGGTAAAAGAAGTTTGTATGGAAACCATGAGATTAAAAAAAATAGTACCTAAAACTTTTAGAACTCCAGTTCTGAAATTTGTCTTTCCTCAGACGCCAGGTAAAGGATGTATTGATTTTCTGCTCTTTTCCTTGCTCACCCCACTTGTCTTTTGAAAACCTGTAGAATTCAGATGCTAGAAAATGAACAGATAAAGCTTACAAGAATTGAAAATGTGTTTTTGATTCTGTGATTATTGCCATTAGATGTGGGAGAAAGACTTCTTCCATGATGAGATTTTACTTCTGAGTTACAGGATGAGGAGGCCCCCTCACAACAAACCCATGCAGACTTCGGTTTCTCCACTGGGTTTGTGTGACAGTGAAGCGGCTGACCAGTGTCCTCCGTGGCTTCTGTAGGTGGAAGATGCTGTGCCTTCTCCCCGGACGGGAAAGCCTTAGCCGTCGGCTTGAATGACGGGAGCTTCCTGGTGGTGAACGCCGACACTGTTGAAGACATGGTCTCTTTCCATCACAGAAAAGAAATGATTTCGGATATTAAATTTTCCAAAGGTGACAAAGATAGCAGATGCTTTTGAAAACAGCACCGTCTTAGAACTCCTAAAAATGATAACAGACTATTTCAAATGTTTCTTTGACCTTTACCCTACTTTAAAATGCTAAATTTATTAAATACCCACGTGGAGGGCTTTGGTGCTGACTGCACGTTTTGCTCCACAGACTCAGGAAAGTACCTCGCCGTGGCGTCCCATGACAACTTCGTGGATATTTACAACGTGCTTACAAGCAAGAGGGTTGGGATCTGCAAGGGAGCTTCCAGCTACGTTACCCACATCGACTGGGACTCTCGAGGTAGACATGTTGTGGCTTTGAAGGTGTCATTTCTACTTTTTAAAAGTGTCCGTTCATGTATTGTCTCTGGAGAGAAGGGCAGTTGAGTTTTAGACAGAAATACGGGAATAGCCACAGCAGTGCAAATAGCTTTAATTTTACAGCCAAGAAGCAGTTGCTGTTAGCATCGGGAATATTTTCCCATCTTCTAAAATTGTTGTTACACCATTATACAATTAAAGCCACTGAGTTCTGAGACCACCGATGATACCTAATGTCTCCTGTTACTGTATAAGCCACCACCTTTGCTTTGGGCTGACTGTTCTGTCATTGTCCTGGGTCTACTGTTCCCTACTCCTCCCTGCTTTTCTTTTTCTGGTCAAAGAATCACATCCTGGAGAATAGGCCCAAAAGACTTTAATAATTTCATGTTCCAGTGGAGACAGAAAGGTACATTGAGGTTGCCTAAATATCATTGTTCTCCAAGGCTTTCTGCCCCCAGCTGCTTCTCCAAGTCATGCCCACAGATGCCACAAAGACTTGTATATTTATTTGATATATTCAGCTTCTACATTTGCAAAGTGTTTTGCCAGGACCCAGATATGAGACATGGCTCCTTCTCTGTGTGGAATTTATAGTTTGGTGAGGGAGATGTCATTGTCCTGAATTCATAGAAGCACAAATTGAGTAGGCTGGGGGGTAAGGAGTGGTGAGAGCACAGGGGCTGAGGTGAGCTGGGCTCGGGCCACCATTAAATGCTGTAGGGTGGGTCACTTTTAGATCATGTTCCTGAGACTTGGCAGATGTTTAAAGGCTGCAGCAGGCATTTAGGAATGGGCAATTGTTTTCAAAGAAGCGTAGCCTGTTGTGATAGAAAACCCTAAAGCGTAGTATGGCCTCTGAGCAGAGGGTCCCGGGACAGTCCACAAAACCTTTGTGGAAGGGGTGGCTTTCCAGAAAGATCTTTAGAGATGACTGGAGACTCAACAAACGGTAAAGCCCAGGAAGAGCATTCCAGGCAAAAGGGACATGGCATGCACAGCCATGACGGAGGGAGGAACGGTGTTTGAACCCAATGACCAGGTTGGGGGGAGGAAGGGAATGTGGACAGGGTGCTCATACCACGCTCGGAGGTGAATGGTGAGCTTTGTTCTGTCCGTGTTCCCTAGGGCGGGCCATTAGCCACCGCGTGGGGAGGGTGTGTGAACCATGGGAGAGGCAGGAGAGCCTTGGCGGGGTGCTGGCTTCAGACACCGAGTTACTTTGTTGCGAGTAATAGCAGCCACAGATGGCAGTCCTTCTGCTGGGCAGGTTTGTAGCCGTGGCTGGGCCTGCTGCCCTGGAATTTGGGTTTTATTTCAGCTTTATAACTTGAAGGAGTTTTACGGAGTATAATAGATGGGTATAAAGCATGTGACTTACTGTAAGAGGTAAAGTGCCACTGAAGACAAAGGGAGATCAGGTAAGTCCCTCTCACATTCCTGTCAGGGCAGTGCAGGCCAAGCGTCGGTGGTACCAGACACTGGCACCTGGGAGTCACTAGGGACAGTGAGGCCAAACCTGTGGAAGGAGCAGCTTCTCAGGCCTCTTCTCGATATTCCCTGCCCTCTCTGTCCATTCTCGTATAAGGTGGCATGTGGGATGATGATTTTCATTCAGATGCCCAACAGTGCTACTGTTATAAACGCCATTAAGGGAAAACTTATTATTATCTATATTTGGAAGTGAAGGACCAAGAGAAAATGGGATATACGAACAGTAGGCTTTTATTTCAGGATTTTTTAGATAGTTCTTTTTAATCATGGCACATACATATAAATGTATAATTTTAATCATTTTTAAACAAACAACTCATGGTGTGAATTAAGTCCATTCACACCATTATGCAGCCGTCATCCCCACCATCCATTTCCAGAACTCTTTCCTCCTTAAAAAACTGAAGCTCTGTGGCCAGTAAACAGCAGTTCTCCATTCTTCTCCGCCTGTATGACCATCATTCCTCTTTCTGTTTTTATGAATTGACAACTCTAGGTATGTAGTATAAATGGGATTATACAGTATTAGTGTTTCTACACTTGATCTTAGCCAAAAGGCCAAGAAGCGATGTGTGTTAGTGTTTCTGTAAACTCTTTGACTTAGCAAAATCTTCTGAAGTTTCATCCATGTTGTGCCATGTGTCCAGGTTACTTTCCTGTTTAAGACAAAATAGTTCTTCATTATAAATTCCGTTTTTTTTTTGTTTTTTGGTTTTTTTTGAGACAGTGTCTTGCTTTGTAGTTCAGTCTGGCTCTGAGCTCACTCTGTAGCCCAGGTAAGCCTCGAATTCAGCAATCCTCCTGCCTCTGCCTCCCAAGTGCTGGGAATACAGGTGTGAGCCACCACGCCCAGCACTGTGGTATGTGGTATTGATTGCTGGTGCGAGTGAGTCACAATGCCCAGCATTGTATGTGGTTACTGGGGATCGAACTCAGGACCTTGTACTTGCGAGGCAGGCGCTGGAATCACTGAGCTAAATCTCCAGCCCTAAATTCCGTATTTTCTTAACAAAACTTCCAGGAACCTGTGTGTACACATTTTTCTACAAAGCCTTCTTTTCATTCCTTCAGGACACATACATATACCCAGAGATAAAACTGCTGGGTCATAGGATAGTTATATTTTTAAGTTTTGGAGGAATCTTATAGCAGCTACAGCATTTTACATTCTCACCAACACTACTCAAAAAAGTCTTAGTTTTTTCCCATTTTTGCCATTATTTCCTATTTTATTATTATTTTGTCTTTGAGAGTAGCCATCTTAGCAGATGTGATTTGGAATCCTCATTGTGATATTGATCTGATTTAGCAGAGGCTTTTTTTGTTTTGCTTTTGACTCTTTAATCTAAAAGTGTGTAGGCTCTGTCTCGGAGGCTGGGAATTAAAGATGAGTAAGTCCAGGATGGAAAATAAATGATTCTGGTCAAGATCCATGGCTTGGCTTGCCGTGGAGGGGAGGGGTCTGGGGGAAGGTCTGTGGAAAGCACCGCAGTGTGGGGCTGTCACTTGGAGGAGGGAGGGAAGCTCTCTGTGTGTGTGACCTGGCCAGCGCTGACCTCTCATGCTTGGGAGCCCAGGTGGGGAGCTGTGTCTGAAGAGCTACCTCGCCTCTCACTCAGGCCCTGAGTCAGGCGAATGTGTCAGACCCCGTGGTTTTCCATGGTTCAAGAGGAAAGCAGAAATGCTTCTGATTTTTTAAAGTCAGAAATCTGATTTTTTTATTTAAGCGTGTCAGTATATGTGCATAGTGCATGTTTACATTCTTGTGAGAAGTTGGTATATAACACACATTATTACTTTATTCCTTCTCTGTTCCTTTCCTCCCATGTACCTTCACCTCCTGATCCCCTTCTCCTTTGAGAATGATCTATCTCACTGCTTTTTCCTATTATCTATCTTTTATTTTTGTTCTTCAGTTTTACTCCACATCTCTCACATAAGAGAAACCATGTGACATTTAAGCTTGTGTGTCTGATTTAGTTCATAGTGTCAATGCGTGACTGTTTTATTACAAATGACTTGTTTATCTTTTTCTATAGCAGGGTAGCACTCCATTGTGTATAAATACCACGTTTTCCTTACCTAGGCTTCCATTGCTGGATGTAGCAGCTGCTTCCAATATGTAGCTATTATTAAATTGTGCTACTATAAACATAGGCATGAAGGTGTCTAACTCTTTAGGGTAGATCCCTAAAAGAGGCATTGTGGGCTCAAATGGAATTTATAGTTTCAGTATTTTAATGAAACTCCACAGTAATTTCCATAGTAGTTGTATTAGTTTACATCCCCACTAACAGTACACAAGGGTTCCTTTTTCCCCAGAGCCTTTGCAGCGTTTGCTGTTTTCTTTTTTTTTGTTGTTTATTTGTTTGCTGTTTTCTTGATGATGGCCTTTGTTTCTGGGGTGAGATGAAATCAGTATTGTTTTAACTTGTACTTCTCAAAGGCCAAGAATGGCTACATGTTGAGCAGTTCTTCATGTATTAAATCAATTTTTTAAAAAAATTTTGGGGCCGGAGGGTTAGCTCAGTGGTTCCGACGCCTGCCTCACAAGCGCAAGGTCCTGAGTTCGATCCCCGGTAACCACATATAATACTGGGCATGGAGACACGCCCACCAACAATCAACACCGCATACCACAATGCCGGGCATGGTGGCTCATGCCTATAATCCCAGCACTCAGGAGGTAGAGACAGGAGGATTGCTGAGTTCGAGGCGGCTTGCCTGGGCACCATAGTGAGCTCAGGGCCAGCCTGAACTACAAAGCGAGACCCTGTCTCAAAAGCAAAAAAAAAAAAAATTTTTGTATCAAAAATGTACCAATAAATGAATTTTTTTAAAAAAGAATTTTTTATAACTATTATCTTTAAAGAGTTTGGCCTGTAGTTCTCTTTTTGGTTGGATCCTTGTCTGGTTTTGGAATGAGGGTAATGTTAGCTTCTAGGAATAACTTTGGGAAAATACCGTCACTTTCATTTTAATTAAAAAGCTTTACGCCTGTAATCCTAGCACTTGGGAGACAGAGGCAGGAGGACTGCTGTGATTTTGAGGCTTGCCTGGACTACATAGTGAGTTCATGGCCAGCCTGAACTACAAAGTGACACCCTGTCTCAAAAAAAAAAAAAAAAAGCTTTAAAAGTATTGGTGTTTGAATTCCCCTTAAGTTTATGTATAACTCAGGAGTGAATTCATCTTGACCAGAGTTTTTCTCAGTTGGTAGATTTTTTTTATTTTTTTTGAGACAGGGTCTCGCTTTGTGGTTCAGGCTGGCCCTGAGCTCACTATGTAGCCCAGGCAAGCCTCGAACTCAGCAATCCTCCTGTCTCTGCCTCCCGAGTGCTGGGATTATAGGCGTGAGCCACCATGCCTGGCAAGGTAGATTATTTTTTAATGCTTCAATTTCATTGCCTGTTACTCAGTTATTCAGAGTATATAAATCTTCTTAGTTCAGTTTGGTAAGTTATATGTATCTAGGAATTTATCTAATTCTAATTTTCCAATGTATTTGTGTATTATCTTGCAAAGTAGTCCTTAATTATGATTTTTATTTCAATAGTGTCCACTGGATTTCACCTTCTTTCATTTCTAATTGCATTGGTTTGGGTCTTTTCTCTTTTTTTTTATTAGATTGGCTTTTTTTTTTTTAAAGAACCAACTCTTAGATACATTGATTCTCTGTATTTTTTTTTTGTCTCAATTTTACTGACTACTGCGGTGATCTTTATAATTTCCTTCCTTGTACTGCCTTTGATTTGGCTTGTCTTGTTTTTCTAGAACCTGCAGTTGCCTCATGAGGTTACTTATTTGGGCTCCCTCCATTTTTGTGATGTGGGCATTCACAGCTACAAACTTCTTTCTTGGGACTGTTTTCACTGTGTTCCACAAGTTCCAGTATGTTCTATGACATCATCATTTAGCTCCTGAAACTGTGTTATTTCTTCCTTGATTTCTTCTGTACCCATTGTTCATCTAAGAGTATATTGTTTAGCTTCCATGCAAATGCATATTTCTGTTTTCTTTTTTATTTGATTTCTAACTTTATTGCACTATAGTCTAATAATATGCATGGTACCATTTCAGTTCTTTTACATTTGCTTATGGCTGATTTACTGGCTGGAATGTGGTCTATTCTGTAGAAAATTCCATGTGGTGCTGAAAAGAATGTGTAGTCTATTATTGGGTGGGACAGTCTGTAAATATCTACTATGTCCACCTGTTGAAAGATTTTGTTCAACTCTTATATTTGTTGATATTCTGTCTTGATAATCTGTGATAGTTACTGAAGTCCCCACTATAATTGTTATGTCTATCTGATCTTCTGTGCCCAGTACTATTTGTTTTATGAAGTTAGTACCCTGTTGTTCAGTGCCTATAGTTTAATAATTATTACCTCTTCCTGTTGAATTTGCCCCTTTAACCAATATGTACTGACTTTAAAACTCTCTGGATCAGTTTTTGCTTGAAGTCCAATTTCTCTGAATATAACATAGCTACTCCTGCTTTTTTGAGGTTCTTGTAGCACCATTATTTCCACCCTTTGACTTTTATTCTATGAGTTTCTTTGTGGGTTACATACATTTCTTGTATACTGCTAGATTTTGGTTCTTGCTCTGTTCTGCCAGTCTTTGTCTTATGATTGGGGATTGGTTAGTCTTTCCTTCTGCTGCCCCATGCTGTTCCCCTGGGGTGAGGTGCTGCTCCTCAGCCAGGGGTCTGCTCTCTCATGGGGGATGCTTCTCTGGGTCAGCTTTGTTACTTGGAGGCCACCACTCTGGCTTGCTCCTACTTTTTATTTTTGGAGAGGCATGATACCATCTGAATAATAAGACCAACTGTGCCTGCAGATATTCCTGGCTTTAACTCCAGTCCCATTAGTCATGAGACATGTGTCATCCTGATATTCCAGCTTCTAAAATGCCTAATGCAAAAACATAGCCTGCTGCCCCTATACCAGCAGCTTGCTGCAGTGGGGCCTCAAGGGCCTGGCAGGGGTAGAGAGCAGGATTCAGATGCAGGTTTGTGTTCTGTTCCTTTGATCTTTTCAAAAATAGAGAAAGCATTTTCCAGAGGCACCTGGCTCATCAGGGGTGGGGATAGCACAGCCTCAGCAGCTTCGTGGCCATGGCAACCACGGGTTCCAGGAAAAGGAAAAAACACATCAGGCTTTTACAGGAGCATCAGCTACCCTGAGTGAAAGCCTTGCATGGAATACCAGAGAAATAAACACATGGAGAAAGCCAATACATGAAAAGCTATGTTCAAGAGTCTATAGATTCTTTTCTAGAAGGAAGTACAAGGACCTTAAGATCTTTTACCAATTAGTTTGAGCCATCATAGGACATTTCTTTCCCAATTGCATTGCAGAGACCAATAAGTTTGCACATATATTACCAATTTTGTAATTATTCTAATTCCCAAATGATCTGGCAAGTGGAATGATGTATGCAGCTCAGTCTGTGGACTAATGCTCTGTGTACCTGAAAGATGTGTGATTTACTTTACCTTCTCAGTAATGGGGACAGCGTTTCTTTGTCTTTTTATTCTGCATGAGTGCACTTTTCCAGTGAATTAAAATACAGTAATTCTGGAGGAAGAGTATTTGATACTCAGAGACAATTACATATGGATTATACAGACTTTTTCTACTTTGCTTCTGCTCCTTTTCCTGGGAAGATTTTTGTGATAGATACACAGACATAGATACACACACACAGGCACACACACACAGCAGGCAGAAAGAGAGATGAGTGACCTAAATATTTGCTCTATGCTTAAAAAAGAAAATGTAATAGCAGCCGTTTAAAAAATTTTAAAGGGAAATGCACACTCGTAATTATACTTTCCTAACAAGAATAGTGTTTCTTTTATTTATGTCTTAGGTTGCAAGGAAATGAATCTGTAGAACCTTGTAAGTTACTCAGAGTAATTTAATATTTTAAATAAGGTATGCATTTATTTAAAAGATCCTAGAATATCTCATAGAATCCAAAAGCACAAAGCAGCACCTCCTGAGGAACTGGCTTTAGGGCTGAACTGAAAAATGCTCCAATGAAACATTTCCTCTTCCTCATCTCCTGCTTTGCAACAGCTGATCTCAGCCTCCCCTGCTCTTCTGGGTATCGTGATCACCTTTGGTCCCTCCTTCTACATACACAGGCTCATCATTCATTTGCATGTGGTTTAATCTCAGCTGCCCCAAAATGCCGCCCTCAGTCCACATCGCCTCCCAGCAGTCAGCTTCCCTACTTATGGTTTCCCAGGAGAGAGACTGGGGAACTGGGTCCAGTTTCCTCCTCGATCACTGACTTCCCCCACAGTCATGTCTGATCACAGGCACAGGCCTTGTTTGGGGCCATTTCTCAGGGAAAGGAGATAGGCCAAGTAGTCACCCAAAAGGTATTGGCAACATGTGCAGTATGTCTGGTGTCTTCTTCACGTTTATAGAGTCATTAATATTCTTGTAATCATGCAGGACCTTACTGAGCTATCTTAATATTTTGGGTTTTTTTTTTTAAGTGAAATATCTTGAAGCCATGGTGTAAAGTGAGTCACTAGGACTATCTTAGAACCACAATCTTCTGTGCTCTTTTGGTGTCTCATGGCCAAAATTTTATCTAAAACTGGCCATTCAAAATGTCTATACTAAATCCATTTCCCTCGTGCTGTCACTTGCAATCGCTTTTGAAAATCATAAAATATAACTATAGCTGTATTTAATTGAAAAACTATTGATTCCTCACTTTCTTCTAATGCTAACTAGCCAAAGATAGTTTAAGTCCCTTTTTCTTTCCCCTTTTGTATCCATTTAGCCACAGTCGATTCAGAGAGTGCATCACTACGGCCCCTCAGTATGACAGCAGTCCACCTCTGACGTGTGGTAATGCACCAAATGAGGAACAGTAGGAATGGGAGTAAAGATAGGAGAGAACTTTGATTTTCATTACTTAGAAATAGAACAATGCTTGTTTAATTGTCATGCTAGATTTCAGACCCAGGTGGGACCTACTTAAAAGTTAAAAGAACACAATATAAAATACACATTTCTTCTTTGGATATTTTCCCCAAGAAGGATGTTTTGAGATTTAAATGTAGGTAAATATACAAGAGAAAAGAGGATGGGATGTTATTTTATACATGCACATGTACAGGCATGTACACACAGACTGTTCCTAGATAAAATATTACGGTATCTGAGATTTGCTTCAGAATAACCTGGGTGAGGCAGGCAGTGGAGGCTCACGAGACAGACTTGACCATTGTTCTTCAGGGCAGCAGCTGGACAGTGGGCACACAGGTTCTTTGTATGGCACTCACTTCCATATATTAGAGATTCTCTATAATTAGAAAATAGTAGGCAATGTATCTTGAGACACTGAAATTTCCAAGTCCTACAGCATCACTGTCACGGTGAGAAGGGAATGAACGCTGATCTTTTTCCACATCAGTCAAAATGTATTTAAGATGATACTTTTATATCAAACTAAAAGACTGTTATGTTTCAATGTTATGTTTGAGAAAAAGGCTTAGGTTTTGGGGTTTTTTTTTCACTTATCAAGTAAGACAGGTGGGGAGGAAATGATCATTGATTGTTTTGTGTATCCTTTATGTTTCTAACTTTAAAGACAAATTTAAATGCAGCATTCATAACAAGAACATTATTTCTAATCCTGTAATTCTTGCCAAAGCAGTTGGCTTTTGTTTCATATATGTGCTAGAAGACCACAAAGGAAAACATTTTAAAAAAGGATTTTGTCAGGCTTATGACAATTACAGCTTTTGTCATTATCAAATTTATTCTTTTGTTATTGGAAGCTTCTTGAAGGTCAAATTTTCTGAGGCCTATTTTCTGAAAATTACAGCTTTAGAGTTTATACAGGGTCATGCAGTTGCTTTCACATTCCCTTCTGAATATCTTAACATATATTTACTCAATTTATGAAACTTTTATTAAAATGAATCTAAATAGTGGTATCTGTGTTTATCATTTTATAGTGAGAAGATAAATGCTTTGTTAAATTGCCTTTCTACTTCTTTCTAACAGGAAAATTATTGCAAGTTAATTCAGGTGCCAAAGAACAACTTTTTTTTGAAGCTCCAAGAGGAAAAAGACATATTATAAGGTCCTCAGAGGTAACAACCATATACAAAGCTTTTTAAAAATATTGTGTGAAGTTTTAAGATGTGTGTGTGTAATAGATCATATCAGTCTTAACAGCTAATATGGATTATGTTTACTTCACCTTTAAACTTGATCATTCTTACATCTGAACCATTGCTTAATCTGGTTTCTTAATTTCTGAGGCCACCGATTGACTGTATCCCTGCTGTGGCAGAGTTCAGTTGGCAAGCCACTTACTCTTTGTCACCAGACAACCATGAATAGGTTAAAGTTTCAGTGCTACATATTTTTCCATTTGACATGTCATTTCATACAGTGCTTTTTACAAACACAATTTTTTTTTTTTTTGAGACAGGGTTTCACTTCGTAGTTCAGGCTGGCCCTGAGCTCAGTATGTAGCCCAGGCAAGCCTTGAACTCAGCAGTCCTCCTGTCTCTGCCTCCTGAGTGCTGGGATTACAGGCGTGAGCTACCACGCCCGGCGCAAACACAATTTTGAAACACTTTATTTCTAATAATATCTACAATAACAATTTATTTTTGAAATAAAAACTATTTCAATGTATCAGTTTTTTTCCTTGCAACGTGGTCTTCACGTCCTTAACTACATACACATATATATATATATATATATATATATGAATGACTTGTTCAGTGTTCAAATCAAAATGTATATGAAATTATGAATCTATACACTGGCATCTCCTGAGATTGTTTTGCGGACTCTTCCTAATGCATCTCTACCCAATGAACCCTGATGATCTGAAGGTTATTGGGAGATAAGCACGAGGAAGTCCTCAGGGTCCCTGGAGATAAGATGACTCATTTATTAGTTAAGTAAGCTTCATGAAAGAAAAGGAAGTAGTGTTTCTGAGAAGGGGATAAGAGCATCCTTCTTTGTGATAAGCAATGGCCTCTTTCCACCCTTAGTTGAACAATATTATCAACTATCCTGAGGTTGTCAAGTCCTCCCAAAGATGAATGGGCGTAGTTACATTCCCAGTGTTTTCGTTATTGGTAAAGGGAGTGTAGGAGTGTGTGGTACCTAAGAAGTACAAGCTGTTGTAGATGATGGCAGTGTGTTGCTGGAGATTGTATACTGCAGAACCTGTCTCACTCCCCAGTCCCAACTTGCTTAGCTCTGATCAGTTCCTGTTTTAACTGTTCTTTAATTGAATTCTTCATTGGTACATTTTATGTACAGCTCACAATCACACTCAACATTGGGGAATTTGTGCCAGTATCATTTTAACCTTTTTGATGTGAAGAAACTTATATCCTTAAGGGAGATTTTGGGTGTGTCATTCGCTCACTGAATGCCTGTTGTACGTGCGAGGCACTTCACATATACTTTAGTCGTCATAACAACTACTTGCTAGCTGTCAGACTCGGTTTCCAAGAGAACCTCGAGCTGCAGTCCACACCAGCGGGTCCAGGTGTGACGCCATGGTCTGGACCGAGAGGCTTCTTGGATTTTTCCTCTGTACTTAGGCATCATTTTTCACTTCAGCTTTATTTTTCCTTTCTGTTGCAGCATCCCAAAATGAGAATAGTAAAATAAAACATACTTTAACCAAATGGTGGGGGGAGAATGGGTAGGTTTGGTTAGAAAGAAATAATTACTACATAAAAGAATATGCACAAGAGGAAGATTTGTTAGAAAGTTTCCCAAAATGCCTGGCTTTTACTCTGCAGGGTTAATGTGTCTGTCGGGGCTGCATGTTTGTTACTCTAGAGCCCAGTCGAGCTGATGGCCAGTGGCCAGCCTCCCTGGCGGGGCCAGTGCGGAGAACCCTGAGAAGGGCCTCAGCCTTTCCGTCCCCAGTGCTGTCAGGCCCTTCCGCTGAGCATGAAGTTTTTGAAAATCTCTCTTACAGAAAAACTTGTTTAAAGGAACAACCATGGTAAAATTAATGTCAGGCTTACTCAGAAACTGACTAAGGCGAACAGGTATTTCAGAGTCCATTCAGAGTCTGCCCGAGGCAGCGTGAAGTAACCCTGAGCCGGAGCCAGCTCCAGAGTGCAGCGCCCCCGCCCCGGCCTCCTCAGCCTGCTGCGGCCTAAGTGAGCAGCCTCTCTCTGGGCTGCCGCTGCCTCCCCTGCAATAACAATGATCTTTGTAAAATGGGATAGACAGCACACGGAGCTGTCTCGAGAATGTAAAAAAGCATATAAAGCACCTAGCACAGTCAGTGAATGTTAACTGAGTGAATAACTTGTTTTTTAGTCTCATACTTTTAGGGGTAGGATTGTAGTAGGGATTGAACCCAAGGCCTTTGTACTGAGTTACATCCCAGGGACCTTTTTCTTTTGAGGCAGGTTCTCACTAAGTCACTGAATGGCCCATGCTAGGCTCAGCCTCCTAGAATGTGGGATTATAGGCATGTGCCACCAAGGGTGACTAAAATTATCTTACCTGCCTCAGGCGCCCTAAGTCACTGGACCAGCCGCAGATCTTAGGTCCCAGTTCTCCAGGGAGAAAAGCAGAAAGTTAAATGGGGACAAATTTGAGTGACAAGTGTATGTCATCTTACCACGTGGTGACTAAAAGCCTAGGTGCATCTTTATCTTGCAGTTTCTTTTCAAAGCATAATAACCAGCAGAAAATAGCAGAACTGGAGGCAAAAGTGCATTAGCAATATGCCTAGTAGCTTCCAAATCAAAGAAGGGAAGTCTGGGTATTTTATTTTAGCGTCTTTAATGGCTTTCGTACCCTTTTTAGACAGGCTTTTAAGTGCTGATCTAAGAGCACAGTGCTAAATGTACTAGCTGATCTTTAATGAGAATTAATGAGACAAAATTCCCCAGGGAAGCCTAATGTATAGTTCTATTGTTTATTGTGCTTGCTCAGAAAGAAAAACCTCAGTTTGATGAGGATTTAACCTATGCAAGTTTGAAAGTTAGCCATGAATTCCAGACAAAACAGTTTTAAAGGAGAAAATGTATATTGGTGGCAGTACCATGTGAATAGCTCTTTAGATTTTTAAGATAGTCTCTCTCTAGAACACTAAAGATATCAGCTAGGGGGCTGGGGATGTAGCTCAGTGGCACAGCACCTGCCTGGCAAAGCAAGGCCCTGAGTTTGAGCCCTAGTACCACACACACACACACACACATAGTTAGCTACAGAATCTTACTACTTTTTCTTCCAAGGAATCAGTCCTCAAAACCAAAACAAAACAAAACAAAAAAACCTTTATGTCTTACAACTTCTTAACATACTTTGCTAATTGATCATCCCATTGATCAACCTAGCTCATTGGATCTAAGCCAGGAGCAATTTTTCTCCCTGAACCATTCAGCCTGTCTAAAGCCAGGGTGTGGGCTCGTGCCCAAGAGCCACGGCAGGTTGCTGCTGAGGATCTTGTTGTGTATGGGACATTTGCCCAAAACAGTTACATTGCCTGAGGTGTCAGTGCTGGAGTTAAGAAACCCTGGCCTAACCCATACTTATATAGTGATAAATGGCCAGTTAAGAGTTAGAAACATACTTATTGTCCGATTTTCACAATTCCAAGAGGTACCTTTGATCGAGAGGAAAATATTTGGATATTTGACTACAGTGTAGATTTACTAAGACAGTGCAGACACCTCATAACTAGGGAGCTTAGGGTTTGTGCACCTCATTACACAACTCGTATACCTGCTGTTGGCACAGACCTCACTTAGAATAGCTGCAAACATTTTCTTTCAAGTAAACCACCAGGAAGTCAGGATTGTCTCTCGTCCTTTTGTAGATTGAGAAGATAGAATGGGACACATGGACCTGTGTCCTGGGACCCACCTGTGAGGGAATCTGGCCTGCGCACAGCGACGTGACTGACGTCAACGCTGCCAGTCTGACCAAAGATTGCTCCCTCTTAGCCACTGGAGATGACTTTGGTTTTGTTAAGCTGTTCTCATATCCTGTCAAGGTAATACTTTATGTTTATTACATGTACTTACTCATTGTTGTTAAAACTTAAAATTCATCTGTTGTTTCTAAGTGGATTTTCAAACCTCGCAGGCATATGCAATCAGTAATGTTGTATGTTACACATACAAAAACTGCCCTGATGTTGTGTTTGAGTATGAATTTGAGCGAAGGTCTCAGGGCATGGAATTTCTCCTCGATAGGCCTTTACTACTCCTCCACTCTGACTTCCACAAACTGCAAATTATGAGTCATTCTTTGCAATGTCTCAGACCACTGCCTTTCTAACCTGTGTTAGTATATAACAAGGGACGAGTGGCTTCCAACCGCTCATCACACAGCAGCCCCATCCATCTTGTAAGAGCTAGAAGTGCTAAAACATACTGCACTAGCATCGGCTCAATTCCTTTCTCATTAGCCAAAGTGCTGTCTCTGACCCATCATCCTGGTCCTCCAGCTGCCTTCGTGCGTAAGAAGATCACACTGGCATCCATCGTTGTCATTTTCTCCAGCTTTACGGTCTCCTTTTCCTTCAGCCATTTCCCATATATGTGGTTTCCAACTGTCCCTCCCTGATACATGCTTTTTCATTAATTTCTTCTCAGATTGTCTCATCTAAAATTCAGTTCAGTGCTTCACATATAACTTTACCAGTTTACAGCACAATGGGACAATTACCTTCTTGGTTTTGATTTTACATTACCATCAAATCAAACTAAAAAGGTATCAATGAAATAAAAATTATAATTGATTCCATTATAATGTCATTCTCAAGTGTTCAGGTTATCCTCTACCCTGAATTTATATAGTTGATTTTCTAAACTTGTAGTTCAGAACTATACATCTCTACAACAAAAAAAAACCTCTTGCTAATATTACTTAATTATTCTACCCTATCAATAACTTGTAAATGTCTTTCCAAAATATTTACTGTTTCTGTACTGTGTCATCTCCTGTTTGCACAAACGTGAACTCTAAATCATGGGAAGAAAAAAAACAGTAGGCCAACTGAGCTCCAACACCCAAAAAATTCATTCAATTCCATGTTCCATTGGATAATCCACACATTTAGTTACAGTTCTTCAGTGTGTAGCAGCTATGTGAATCTGTCTGACTGTACAGTCATGCAGCCCAGTCTGATGAGATCATTCAAATACCTGGTAAGTGCCTTGTTGTAAGATGGACTAATTGTGTCTCTGCCACCCCTAATGTCTCCTTCTAATTAACGACCCTTTGAAAAACATGAAGTTAGTTCACAGTGAACCCCTGTTCCTTCCTGGTGACCATTGATTCTTTTCCCAAATGCCTACTGAACTGCATATACTTCATCTTAGACTTTTCTGTATGAATTGCATCAGTTCATGAATCAATATTTGCCAGAGTCTAATTGTTCCCCCAGTCAGATAAAGGAACCTTTTTATATCTGATGCCCCCTTGCCTGATTTTAAACTCTTCAGCTCTTACCTTTGTTTCTGTGGTCACATTTTATGGCACCTGGAGTCACGTGAATGAACTGTTTTGTCCTTTTGAATTTAAAGATCATTTTCCTTGATAGAAGAGATGAATAAATCTGCTTTCTGTTAATATTAAGCAATCTAATCTAAGAAGTAATCCTAAAGGTTTTTTTCTTACTCTTCCTTTACTTTAGTAGTCCTCAAAAGATCCTTCGAAGGCTTTTGTGTTCATCTGTAGTTATTCCCTCTTCCTTGTATCATTTTGACATTGAAAACCTGAACACATAAGCTCCCTCTGCAGCTGCTTTGGGTTCTTTCAGTGCTTTTCTGCTTTTCTTCATTGTGAACAGTCTTCATTCAGATTACCATTTTGAGTAGCCCTTTCTAAAATACATGCTTGATTATGTTGTGTTCCTCTTTGGTCCATCTCAAATTCCAAAGCCACCACTGTCTGTCCTGGGATGTCACTCCTTCAGTTAGCAGCCATTCCTACTTGGTCAGAATTCAGTTCCAAGTAATCATTCTCCTTGATATTTCTATCTTGAAAACACTAAAATTGTCACCAAAGAGGGTCTGAAAGGTTCCCAAAGTGAAGCTAGAGAACTAAACCCACCTTCCCCGTAGATTTGTTAGGCAGAAATTTAACAGTACACATTCAGAAGTAGAGAGTGGGCATTCAAAGAAACAAGATACATTATGATCCACAATTGGGAATACTTATGGGGTCTTGGAGGA
>PVIC010020850.1:0-29112 GCA_004025085.1 Thryonomys swinderianus | reverse complement strand
TCATACACACACACACACACACACACACACACACACACGGAGATAGCACAAAAACTCCTTGGTAGTTAGAGGCAGGATGATCAAAAGTTCGAGGTCAACCTATGCAAATTTTGTCACAAAACAAAAATTTTAAATAATGCTTAGGATGCAGCTCAGTGGCAGAGTCCTTGGCTACCATGCCTAAGGCTCTTCTTTAATTCCCAGTACCACCACCAAAAACAAACAAAAAAGAAGATAAAAACCCTTTATGTGTCTTTCACCTATATGCTCTATATCTTGCTTCATATTCTTTGTCCTTTCTTTCCTGGTCCATGTGAGAATAAATTTTAGACATGAAGTCCCTTTATTGCCAAATTCTTTGGTATGTATTTCCTATTACAAGGACGGAACACTTAATACTGATATATTTTGAATCCTCTAGGTCTCCAACTGTAAATTTAAACAAATGTAAACCAAAAATATCAGGTGAAAAAAACTGCACCTATAATGAATGTATAGAATTCTTTGTCATTATTCCCTAAACAATTCATCATAACTAGTTACAAAGCATTTACATTGTATTAAGTATTACAAGTAATCTAGAGATGATTTAAAGCAAATGTGAGGGTATGATAGGTTACATGCAAAAACTACACTATTTTATATTAGGGACCCAATGATCTGTGGATCTATAACCTTGGGGGTTCCTGGAACCAATCTCTCATGGGTACCAAATGACAACTATCCTATTTAATCTAATATACAAAATTTCTATGTTCAAATTTCTTCAACTATTCCAACAGCCTTTATAGCAATTTCCTCTCTGAGCCAGATGCAAGCCAGGATCCACATCAGGACCAAACACTGCACGTATCTTCAGTTTCATTTAAAATACTTCCTCAGTATTTTTGTGATTTTTCATAATATTGACATAAACAGAGTAAGGCTAGTTTGTTTGCTGAATCTCCTTCAATTTGGGCAACAATTTTTTCTTGCTATCACTATCAATTCATTCATAAATTCCTCCTGATGACTGTTAGAGGACTCTGGAACAGGATGTTGAGGGTACTTCGATTGATTCTGCAGTCTCCTTGCCTTCAAGCTATTCTCTGGACAGCTAGCTACACAGATGGATGGCACACAGGTAAATATAGGCAAGGGCAGTGAGGGAAGGTGCTTGTGATGTGAGCACAGGTCAGAGCAACAGAAGCCTCAGGGATGACTTCCTGGAGGTGGAAGCAGATTCCTCTAATGTTGACTTGAGATCTCTAAGTTAAAACATCTCTGCTTCCTCAGGCAGATGTGCTATGATTGGGACTTAATAAAACATAAAAGTTAAACAATTCAAAGCCATAAAGTGGAGAGATGATCTAGAGAACTCTTACCTGGGTAACTAACTGCCTATGGCTGGCTACATTTGGGTTCTAGAGAGTCAGCAGCGGCCCTGGTGATGAGAAAAAGCCTGTCCAAGGTGCTGAGCTGTGGGAAAGGGCCATCAGCACCACCTACTGGCCCTATGGCAAGACTCTGGGCTACAGCAGTTGGGCAGCTGGGCAGCCGGCTGATTGCCAGGAAACAACACAAATAGCAGTGAGACACAGCAGTGGTTTAAACTTCTCAAACTGGGCTGGCACATGAGCCAGTACAGCTAACCTCCATAATCACGAGAGATATTCAGTGAAGAACATATTGCAAACTGGGTGTGATGGCTCACAACTGTAATCCTGGCACTCTGGAAGGCCGAGGCAGGAACACACAAGTTTCAGTCCAGCCTAGGCAATTTAGCAACTTACTGAGACCCTATGTGAAAGTAAAGAAGGGGTTGGGGATGAAGCTCAGGGCAAAGGTCCTGGGTTCAATCCCCCGGAATAGAGTAGGATGGTTTATTATATAAAGCCATCCATAATTCCTGGCACACTGAAGGGGACAGCAAAGGTTTAACTTCCACTTATTCAACAAAACTGAAGTCACAGGTTCTCAAAGCCAGCCTCTGTGCAGGGCATGGAGGGCACTGTGATAGACCTTACTCACCCAGAGATCTCAATCTAACTGGTGTGGGGGGTGCTAGGTTTGGGATAAGTACCCAGATGTGCTAAATATCACAGGCACTCTGAGAGATGTTTGGATGGGACTGCTAAGAACAGCAGCAGGCGTGGCTCTGTGTCAGGAGCTCTCAAAGGACAGGGTTTGAAGAATTCACATTGCTGGAGCTGCCTGCTCAGGAACCTGAGATTTACGATCTCATTTGATTCTGTGAATCACACAAGCAGCACACATCTCAGAGGCTACGCAACTTCAGATTCCACAGATAGCAGAGGCAGTTTGGGATTACAGCTCATACTCTCACCAGAACCATGGTGGCTTCCAGGGCACACATTCTGTCCCTCCTTCCCCTCGTGTAACACAGGACCGCACAGCATATCTGTCTGATAGGACTGCAGCTGACTGACTGAACAGGATAAAGAAGGAAAAACAATAAGAAGAAAGGTTAACGGGGGGCTGAAGATATTTTGATTGAGTCACCTGACTAGTTTATCCTATAAACGTGTTCCTGGAAGAGACTCTCATGGTGTCACGATGAGAGAGGCCCAACTACCATGACCATGTTCATACTCACATGGCAACACAATGCTTAAAGTGGCCTGGCCTTTTTGGCTTAAAGCAAACTTGGCAAACAATTCCAATCACGAGCTGACAGAATACAAGCAGCCCTGGTTCTCAGTAGGCTGCTCGGGCTTAACAATCTAGGAAAAGAAATAGAATGCCAAGAAGACGAATGTAAGCTGTTCAGGTCATTTTTAATAGAAGTGTAAAATCTCTGCTGAGGGGGTGACTGCTCTGCTCTTCACAACAATGGTCATGTCCCACAGGGATGCCAAGAGGGGACCAAGACTATGGCCCTTTCACAGGAAGGTGACCAAGATAAGGAGACTGGAAACCACCAGGATGAGAAGGACAAAGCTTAGGTCATCTGGAGCACTATCTCCTAATACATAAAGGTCTGGAACAGGAAGCTCAACAGTCTAGATGTCATAGGGTATGGCACAGGAACCAAAGTAGGATAGTTACACAGGGAGTGAACACATAATAACAGCTCACCATGTGTCAAGTTCTAGGTTTCACATATATAGTTTCAGAATTCATCACAAGATCAAATGGTTTTCTATTAATTAAAACATGTTTTTGCTTGTATTATTCCCACTACACAGAAAAATTTTCCAAGTTCTGTAGGTCCAAATACTATCTATCTCCAGGCCCAAACTAAAGATCACCATGTTGATGAGTCCCTGACTTTTTACATGTATTAAATACAGTTCTCTCATCAGAATCCAAATTCTTTGAAAGGCAGAAATCAACGTGGTATGTCCTTATTTTCCTTCCCAATGCCTGGTATGGCAGATTGTGCATAAAGGCTATAAGGATGAGTAAATGCCAAAGAAGATAAATGCCAAAGAAGATACACAAGTGGTCAATAAACACATAAAAAGATGGTCCACACCATTAGCCAGGAGAATGAAAATGAAAACCACAATGATACCACTTTGTGCATGATTACAATAAAAAACACAGACGATAACAAGGGTTGTAAGGATATATGGAAACTGGAATCCTTATACACTGCTTGAGAATGTAAGATGTTATAGCTGGTTTGGAAAATAGTTTTGTAGTTCCTAACAGTGTTCAATACAGAGTTACTGTATGACCTAGCAATTCTACTCCTAGGTACAAACCCAATAGACATGAAAACATACATTCATATAAAAACCTCTTTGTGGCAGAAATGGTCATAGCAGCATCACTCACAATAGCTAAAAACTGAAAACACAAATTCTATCAACTTTCAAATACAGAGATTAACTGTGGTATATCCACACATGGAATATTACTCAGCCACAAAAATGAAGTACTGACAACATGGATGAAATCTAGGAAATATCATTAAGTGAAGGAACTCAGACACAAAAGCCATATGTTATATGATTTCATTAATGTGAAATGTCCAGAATAGGTAAACCCATAGAGACAGAAATATTAGTAGTGGCTGTCAGAGTTGGGGGTTAGGGGTGAATTGTGAGATGCATGTCCTAATGACATCAGGCCTTTGTTTTTTTTTTTTTAGAGACAGTCTCGTTTTGTAGTTCAGGCTGGCCCTGAGCTCACTATGTAGCCCAAGCAAACCTGGAACTCAGCAATCCTCCTGCCTCTGCCTCCCGAGTGCTGGGATTACAGGCGTGAGTCACCACGCCCAGCACTGTGGCATGTGGTATTGATTGCTGGTGGGCTTTGTTTTTAAAAAGGGCAATGAGGATTGCTGAGTTTGCGGCAGCTTGCCTGGGCACCACAGTGAGCTCAGGGCCAGCCTGAACTACAAAGCGAGACCCTGTCTAAAAAGCAAAAAAAAAAAAAGGGGCAATGAAATGTTCTGCAAGTAGACTGTGATGTTAGTTACATAGTCTAAAAAATGTATTAAAATCCACTGAACTATGTACACCGTAAAAGGGCGAGTTTTCTGGTATGTGTATTTTGAAAGGAGAATGAGTGTTTGTTCAATCAGAATCCATCCTTCAGGAGGCAAACAGCACCCTATACCTAGAAGTTCCTAAAAAGGCTGGGTGCTAATCATAAAAGAAGCTAAAGAGAGGGCAGGAATACTGGCGAGGAAGCGATCTGGAGACAAAAGTACCTGGCATTCTATCTGACCTAAGCTGTGACTGGACAAAGATCTGCCCTGGGAAGGTTCAAGCCCCATCTACAGGACTCTGAACCCCTGGGAATCCCAAGGGGCCTCCTCCAGTTGTTTGTGTTTCACATCCTGCCCTTGCTTTCGTCCATCTGTGAAGCCTGGTCAAACATACAAACTTCCCAGGAGGCCTGGGTGCGATCCCCCAACACAAAAGGGCATTGAGATGGAAGCCTCAGCTCAGCCCGAGAGAGGATTCTTATGCAGCCTTCCTAGGCCTCCCATCCACATGAATGGAGGCTCCCAGAGACAGGCCAGCCTGCCCAGCTGCTGCCTCGGGCTGTGCTCTCCTGCAGGGCAGAATTTGAAGAATAAACAGGGTTTCAATCAAGCTATCAATCAAGTGGCAAGACTATCTGTACTGTGTACTTTGGAGGGCCTAGCCAGTCATGTGTGATTGTTATGCAGAGGCAGGAGAAGCAGATGGCATCACCTTGCTGTGACAGTACACAGCCCAGGTGAGGAGAAACATATATGAAGCAACCAGACAGAAAGACAAGGAGGTGACTCAATGAAAATTATATCAGACAGTTCAGCCTTCAAGACCTCTGAGAATCCCAATTATGAAAGACCATCACTGTGAGCTACAACGAGAAAAGTACATACGGTAGATTTTTGTGGGCCTTGGTTTAAATCAAGGCTCAATCACTGAGTGGCTGTGACACCTCAAGTAGCACTAAATTTGGCTGGGTATTACATTTCTCTCATCTGAAAAATGGACATAACAATCTGTTTGGCAACACTGAGGGATGAAATAAAGACAACATACACAGCAAGTAATTGCTATGAGTCAAGGTGAGCTTTCTGGAGGAGGAAGGGCTGGAAGTGGGCAATGATGCACAAACAGGATCTAAACAGAAACAGGGTGGGCTGGGAGCACTGCAATGGCTCACAGAGAGCCTATATCTGGGACAGTGAGAGGCCACCATAACTAGAATGGGGTCTCCTTTCAGCAGGGAACAGCTGGGCCTGGTTGGTGGGAATGGGAGGCAAGCAGGAAAGAAGCAGTGTTGCAAGCAGGATGTATAGACGGGGTGTGGACTTGACAGCTTAAGTTTAGAAACCTTGTGGAGTCTCAGTAAACCAGGTGTTCTCATCCCCAACTACCTAAAAATGCCTAACCTCGCCTCAGCCTCCCAGTTTCCTCATCAGTAAGATGAAGTAGGCTGCTTTCCAAGTGGGCAACTTTGGGCGAACAATGCAGCAATCTGAAGTTCATTTTCATCATCTGTAAAATGAGCTATGTTACTTGCAAGGCTGTTGTAAGGATTTTGTAATTAAAGCCTCAGGCTGCACTGACATAAACATGAGTAACAGTAGTAGTATTAACAAGTCATTAGACATTAATACTATTAAAATTATTAAAATATTTCAATTAGGGCTGGAGGGTTAGCTCAGTGGTTCCGGTGCCTGCCTTGCAAGCACAAGGTCCTGAGTTCAATCCCTGGTAACCACATACAATGCTGGGCGTGGAGACTCACACCCACCAGCAATCAATACCACATACCACAGTGCTGGGCGTGGTGGCTCACGCCTGTCATCCCAGCACTCAGGAGGCAGAGACAGGAGGATTGCTGAGTTCGAGGCTTGCCTGGGCTACACAGTGAGCTCAGCCAGCCTGAACTACAAAGTGAGACCATGTCTCAAAAAAAAAAAAAATTCAATTAGAGTATTGTTATATAAAATAATATATACAATGTACACAAGAAATTGTTAAGTAACACACTTCAAATCCTAAATTCTGAATATATCTGGTTCCAACAGAAATGGTAAAACTAAGTATGTTAGGCTGTGTATCATTTTGTCCTTCTTAATTATTTGTTTACCTTGTGTTCATCAGCTTAGGGAGATGGCTCTGAATGGTCACACTAAACGCTTCAAAATGTAGGTGGTGAAAACTGAATATATAGAAAATCCTGTACATTATCCTCATTATTTGTACTGATTGAGGAAAATCTTGTACAATAAAAACACTCAATAATGATACCAACTGTGTACTGAGCACCTGCTATGTGCTGAGCAGGATACTAAGGTTTGCAGCAGGGTGAGCCTGGTTCGCCATCATCCCCGCTCGGCAGATGGAGAATCTAAGGTTATAGGGTTAACAAACAGCACAGCTTAGAGTCAAACCTTGTTCTGTCAGAATCCAGAGTACCTACCACTGGTTCCCACCAAAAAGCACTTAGAAAGAATCACAAGGACAGGACCATGTATTGTCTTTGGAGGAATCTGAGCCTAGTGGCATCAGGAAGAAGGAGAGAGGAGCAAGCAAGATGTAGAAAGGCCTCATAATTCAGATTTTCTGAACCCCCTTTCCCCTTTTTCAACCAGGAAAGGAACAAAATAGAAACTGAGAAGCAAGCAACTCAGGTGAACAGTCCAGTAACACATCAGCCTGTTTTCAGTACTCTTGGAGTTCTCTCTGCCTCAGTTGCCAGGAAAAATCCTTGGGAAAATATCCAACTGGCTTCAGCCTTGTGGACAGGATGTGTGTTATGGCTGTGATTGAGATGGCATCTCAGAGGCACAGCAGCTCTTGGGCTATAGCAGTGGTGTAAGGAGAAAGACCCAGGCAGCTGCCCTGCTCTTGGAATGACAGCTTCGTAGCCTGCACTGCCCACAGGGACATGCTAAGAGGATGTCCCACACAGGCAGGCAGGTACTTGGTTGGTTCTTCATGTGGGCGATCCCATCACTGTGCTCATTTCCTTCAGCTGCCACTGCAGGAATAAAGACAAAGCTCTTCCACATGGCCCCTGAGGCCATGCCCAGCCAGTTCTAGGCTCCTGGTACCTTCACCTGGGCCCAGTTCCACCAGCCTTTTTCTATCTCTCACACTTGCCATGCTCCCTCTTCCCATAGGAAGTGAACTTTCCTTCTGCCCAGAAAGTTCTTCCCACCCCCTTCACATAGGAAAGGCTGCCTTACCCCCACTCCGCAGCATAAAGCTCCTTCGTGGGGGATGGCACTGGTGGCTGCATCGTTCCAGGCTCTCTTGCTTCTCTGTGTTGCTCTTTTGCAGCATTTGTCATAGCTGCACTTCAGATCTGCACAATTAACGTCTGACTAGGCTTTATACTCCATGAGGCAGAGCCTGAACACCTAGCACAGTCCCCACATGGCAGGCAATGTTAGCTGAATGAATTAATGGCTGAACCACTTAATTTTTACTTATTAATTTTTCAAAGGGAAGTCAGTCCTTTACAAGTTTATTACAACTGTGATTAACTAGTAAAATTTGCTTAATGCTTTTCCACTTACAAAACACTTTCAACAACCTATGTAATAAGTCACTGTTAACTATTTATAGACACAACGCTGAACAACACAGCTAACTTCCAAAACTTTCTCTTCCCAAACTCTCCTTGTGGAGACCTCATCCCAGGAGAGGGTGATAAGCACTCTAAGAGGCAGGACAAGTATTATGGAAACTTGCAGCTACTTGAATGTGTCACTGATGACCGAAAGCCTGAACAATTTTCCAGACAAGGTTCACGTTCCTGGGACTCTCAAGAGATCCTGGAGGGTGGTCAGGCAGGTAACATCAAAGATATTCTACAGTGAAAGCCGCTCAGAAAGTTGAGACTCAGCCAAGACCACATAGCCAGGAAGAGGTGAGGACCAGACTCTTCAAATGCCACCCTGTGCCCCACTCACAACTGTAGCTCCTGGATGTTCTTTGCTCCTGGGCTCAGCCAAACACGGGACTGTCTTGGGTTGCTGTTCCACCACTTGCTGATCTACAAAGTGCAGGTAAAGCTGCTAGTCCAGTCTTCCCCAACTACCTTCCATCCCTCTAGAGCAAGCAAAGACAAGTGAGGCCCTGCACACTGCACATTTCCTGCTGAATGAAGGTCTGTGCGTGTGAGCAAGACTGCAGTTTAAGTGTGATCGGAACTCTCCCAGAACGACTGAGCTTTCTTTGTAGAGCTTAACAGTGGGAATTATATTAAAAGTTTTCACTGGAAACCTCGTTAACAAGATTTGGAAATTGAAACTTACAGAAAAAGGATTCAATGACAATAGTCACACAGCTAGTTTATTACTCTGACAAAAGCAGAACCCCGGTTTTTGTTTTTGTTTTTTTTTGAGACAGGGTCTCGCTTTGTAGTTCAGGCTGGCCCTCAGCTCACTATGTAGTCCAGGCAAGCCTCGAACTCAGCAATCCTCCTGCCTCTGCCTCCTGAGTGATGAGATTACAGGCGTGAGTCACCACGCCCCGCACTGTGGTATGTGGTATTGATTGCTAGTGGGCGTGAATCACCACGCCCAGCATTGTATGTGGTTACTGGGATCCAACTCAGGACACTGCGTTTGCAAGGCAGGTTCCTGCGCCTGTGGTTCCGGTGCCTGCCTCGCAAGTGCAAGGTCCTGAGTTCGATCCCTGGTAACCACATACAATGGTGGGTGTACTGACTCACGCCCACCAGCAATCAATACCACATACCATATACCATAGTGCGGGGCGTGGTGATTCACGCCTGTAATCCCAGCACTCAGGAGGCAGAGGTAGGAGGATTGCTGAGTTCGAGGCTTGCCTGGACTACATAGTGAGCTCAGGGCCAGCCTGAACTACAAAGCGAGACCCTGTCTCAAAAAAAAAAAAAACTTGTATTCTTTTTGTAATATTATGCTGCCTTCCAACACGTTACCATTCAAAAATCCAGTCTTGGGTATACCTTAGCATTAAAAAAACTAGCAATTTTAAGGAGCTCTAACTGTAAGTGTCAAATTAAAGGAAGTAATGTCTGTTGGGCTTTGACCTCTGGTCTAAGGTAAGGGTTCTGTTACAATCCAATGCAAGCTGCAAGGATATTTACATATTTACTGATTAAGAGAGCTGGATGTTTTGGTTGTTCTGATGCCATCATTAATATCTTCTCATTCTGCCAAAACGTTACAACAATCGATAACAGACAGGCTCTCTGAGACCGGAGACAGCCAAATGTATTTACCAGCCAGGGCTTTTGTTAATTAGATAAAATTCCTGGATCAATGTGTAGAACATTTACCTATGTTGTAGCTAAACACATTCTGGACACCTCAATCCTGGCACAAGGACAGCAAGTGCCTCAAGCTGAGACATCCAGGGACAAGAATCAAACCAAACGATTCATGTGAAGTTAGAATAAATGTGTTTACCCCTTAACAAAGCCCAAACCTATCTTCTCTCTTGAATTGTAAAACAAATCAGATTTCTTTTTTCCACAGCCATCTAGTAAACCAGTTTGGGCTGGCATGAAGACCTTCACTTATTGTAACTATTACTATAGATGGCTGAGTTAGATGGGAATAGTCTAGGCAGTCAGACAGGGCTAGGTCTTGAGAGTCAGGACAAAGGTGAAACACACCACAGCTGGAGCTGGAGACACATATGTTAGAGACCCAGCCTCAAGATAAAGACAAGATCACCAGATCTATATTCCTCCTCAGAGGACACACACTGGGTCTGATGAAGTCTAGATAGATAATCACCTCAGTGGGTGACCAGGACCTCTGGACCTATCCCCTAGAAGGAGTCCTTGTTCTTTCCAACCACACTTGTTACATGACTTGTTTCCCTACTAGAGCATCATTAGTTAAGTGACTATATTTGTAATCTTATTGGTTGATCATGGCTATAACCCACATTTTACCCATGTGGGTTTTGCTAATAAAAGTTCTCTGTAAAGTAGGGTCCCTTAGGTCCCCTTCTGCCTCTCAGGAGCTTTCCTATCAATAAATGTCTTCTTCCTCTTAACCTCTGTTGTTTCTAGAATTCATTCTTTGATTTTTAGAGAATACAAGCTTGGCGTATCAGCTAACAAGTTGGGAGACATAATATTTCACCTTCAGAATTATTTTCTGTATCATCATCAAACCAGACATCAAAGGAGATCAAGGCCGGAGATTTAGCTCACTGGTTCTGCTGCCTGCCTAGCAAGTGCAAGGTCCCTGCTTCGATCTGATTCTGGTAACCACATACAATGATATGATATGGGGCGTGGTGACTCATACCCACCAGTAATCAATACCACATACCACAGTGCCAGGTGTGGTGGCTCACACCTGTAATCCCAGCACTTGGGAGGCAGAGGCAGGAGGACTGCTGAGTTCGAGGCTTGCCTGGGCTACATAGTGAGCTCAGGGCCAGCCTGAACTACAAAGTGAGATCCTGTCTCAAAAAAACAGAAGATCTAAATAATCTCCTTCTGATAATCAAGATTTATTTTTGAGGGGTACCATTATATATATAATAGGAAGAGACTAAATGACCCATACAAGGCTTGGGATTTAGCTCAGTGGTTCTGGAACCTTCCTTGCAAGTGTAAAGTCCCGAGTTTGATCCCCAGTACCAAAAACAAAAACAAACACTCCCATACATTCAACTGCCTGGTCGACACTTCCACTTGAATATCACACTATCATGTTAAACTCACCACATTTAAAACTGAACTCATTAATCTTTTACTTCCAGTTTTTTCCCAATATCCTCACCTCAGTTAATGCCTGTATTATCTACACAGATGATCAAGTAAAAAAAAATTAAAATTCACTGCCATGGGCTGGAGATTTAGCAAAGTGGTTCCAGCGCCTGCCTCGCAAGCACAAGGTCCTGAGTTCGATCGGTAACCACATACAGTGCTGGGCGTGGTAACTCATGCCCACCAGCAACCAATACCACATACCACAGTGCTGGGCGTGGTGGCCCATGCCTGTCATCCCAGCACTCGGGAGGCAGAGACAGGGGACTGCTAAGTTTGAGGCTTGCCTGGGCTACATAGTGAGCTCAGGGCCAGCCTGAACCAAAAAGCGAGACCCTGTCTCAAAAAAAAAAAAAAAATGTACAATTCAATAATTTTCAACATTTTAGTATATTCAGAGTTTTGCAACTACAACTACAATCTAACTCCAGAAGATTTTCATCCCACCAAAACTTAACCCTGGGTCCATTAGCAGTCACTGCTCATCCTCTTCCTTTCTTCTTGTACTGAGCCCAAGCCCCAGCAATCACTTTGTTCCTATGGATTTACCTACTCTGGACTTTTCATGTAGATAGGATCGCATAATACATAACTGGTACAGTTGGGACACTTGTGCAGTGCACCCTCCCCCTAAGTTCATGCTGAAACCTAATCTCCAAGGTGATGTTTAGAGGGGAGCGAGTCCTAGGTCCGGAGGGTGGAGCCCTTACAGATGGGACTAGCAACTTCACAAGGGAAACTTCAGGGAGCTCCTTGACACTGTCTGCCACATGAGACTGAGAAATGGCCACACGTGAACTGTGGACTTCACCACACATGAAACTGAGCTTTGATCCAAGACTTTTCAGCCTCCAGTACTGTGCGAAATACATTTCTAATATTTATGTGTTATGTACTTAGATCTAAAATATCCCTCAAAAGGTTCCTGTGTTCAGAGCTGGGCTTTGGAAAGTGACTATATATCACGCGGTGATAACATTACATAGGTGTAGCCTAGCTTAAGGGCATGGGTCGTGGGGGCGTGACTACTGTGGAGAGCACACCTTTTGCTCTGCTTCCTGGCTGCTGTGGGCTGAGCAGTCTCCTCTGCCACACACTCCTACCACATGAGCCTCTCCCACAGTCAGGCCCAATGGAGCCAACTGACCAGGGACTGACACTTTTGAAACTGAGCCAATAGTTTCCTCCTTTTTGTTGATTTTTCAGGAATTCTGTCACAGTGATAGAAAGTGGCTAATATAGTAACCCGTCCAATCTATGGCACTCTATCATGCAGCTCAGACTTAAAATTGAGCTTTTGTGACTGGCTTCTTTCACTTAGATTTCAGTTTATCCATACTGTAGCATATCAGTACTTCCTTTTTGGAACTGAAAATGACATTCTAATGTATAGCTTAATTACATTTTTAATTGTCCATCACTTGATGAACCAACATTGAAGTTGTTTCTTACTTTCTGGCTGTTAGGATTAATGCTTTCAATTAGCTTTTTTTTGTTGTTGTTATCAGGGATCAAACTCAGGACCTTGAACTTGTAAGGCAGGTGAGAAGCCTCTGAGCTAACCCCTGGCACAATTAATGCTGCTGTGAACATTTATGTACATGTTTTTCTTTCTCTGGATATATACCTAGAGTGGAGTTGTTAGATAACATGATAACTCTATGCTTAACATCTTGAAGAACTACCAAGCTGTCTTCAAAAGCGGGTACACGATTTCACACCCCTCTAGCAATATATGAGGCCCCATTTCTCCATACCCTCATCAGCACTTGCTCTTGTCAGTCTCTTCACCATCCTAATGAATTTGATGTGTATTTCACTGTAGTTTTGATCTGCATTTTCCTGAATAATGTTGTTAAGCACATTTTCAAGTGCCTACTGGGCATATGTACATCTTCCATGGAGAAATGTCTACTCAGATCCTTTGTCCATTTTACAGTTAGATCATCTTTTTTTTTTTTTTTTTTGAGACAGGGTCTTGCTTTGTAGTTCAGGCTGGCCCTGAGCTCACTATGTAGCCCAGGCAAGCCTCGAACTCAGCAATCCTCCTGACTCTGCCTCCCAAGTGCTGGGATTACAGGCGTGAGCCACCACGCCCAGCTAGATCGTCTTTTTTTTACTGTTGAGTAAGAGTGGTTTATACATTTAGGGTAAAAGTCCCTTAGTGGATACATGATTTGCAAATTCTGTGAGTCTTTCATGTTCTTAATGGTGTCCTTTGGAGCACAAACATTTTTAATTTTTTTTTTGTTTTTGAGACCTCGCTTTGTAGTTCAGGTTGGCTCGAACTCAGCAATCCTCCTGCCTCTGCCTCCCAAGTGCTGGGATTACAGGCATAAACCACCACGCCTGGCATTGTGGTGTGTGTGTGTGTGTGGTACTGATTGCTGGTGGGCCTGAGTCACCACACCCAGTATTGTTGTATGTAGTTACCAGGAATTGAACCAAGGACTGTGTACTTGCTAGGCAGTCAGCAGAACCACTGAGCTAAATCTCCGGCCCCAAATGTTTTTAATTTTGATGCACTTCAATTTTTCTCCTTTGGTGACTTGTGCTTTTTTTTTTTTTTTTTTTTTTTTTTTTTTTTTTTTTTTTTTTTTTTTTTTTTTTTTTTTTTTTTTTTTCTTTTTTTGGAGACAGGGTCTTGCTTTGTAGTTCAGGCTGGCCCTGAGCTCACTATGGTGCCCAGGCAAGCCGCCGCGAACTCAGCAATCCTCCTGTCTCTGCCTCCCGAGTGCTGGGATTACAGGCGTGAGCCACCACACCCAGCATTATATGTGGTAACCGGGGATCAAACTCAGGTCCTTAACGCTTGCTAGGCAGGCGCCGGAACCACTGAGCTAACCCTCCAGCCCCGGTAACTTGTGTTTTTGATACCATAGCTAAGAAGGCTTTGCCCAACCCAAACCGACAAAGATTTACTTCTGTTTTCTTCTAAGAGTTTTACTATGTTAGTGTCTACATTTAGACCCATGAAGCATTTTGAGGTTGATTTTTATAGATGATGTCAGGTAAGGGTTCAACTGTGGTCTTCTGCATGTGACTGTGCCCTTGTCCCAGCAGCATGTGCTGAAGAGACAGACTGCACTTCAGAAGTACATAATTACAGTTCCATAATTACTCATCTGGCTCCCTCTTAGCCCATAAGTACCAAAAGGGCAGGGACTATGCCAGTCTTGTTCACTACTGTATCTTCAGTGCTCAGCCTACTAAGCACTCATCAGCACTGGGTGAATGAGTAATTATTAGTGGCAATAATCCACAATTCTCGGGTTGTAAGTACCATCATCTCCATATTACTAGGACAAATTAGGAAGGTTCCCAATTTCTGACTCCTGTCCTCATTCCTGGCTGAGAGAGCCAGGCATGAGCTCCTCCAGGGAAGAAACTGATTTCTCCTGCTCAGTGTGTTGTCGTGCTCCCTCCAAAGTGAGCTCAGGGCCAGGCACGGAGAACAGGCTGGACAGAGAGCAGCTGAAGAACATACAATCAGTCTATACTCGCCAAGACTAGGTCCCTATCTATCGCCAGCCCTCCCCCCATTCTGATCCTGAGATACACACAACGTGTAGTTCCCTCCTCTCACATCTTTTGGACTATTTCTTGCCCTGGAGCTACCCCTCATACTATTCCTTTTGCCTACAATGTTTTCTTGACCTATTTGCTGAGCCCTACCAATATTTTAAGGCTCTGATCACTGTCATTTCCTCAGGGATCCCTGGGACCATTTTCCTGATCCCCTCACCCTGCCGATCAGGGGCATCTTCTGGGCTCCAGCAGCACCTGTACTCTCCTGTCTTCAACATCAAACATACTGTTGCCATAGTCTACTCAGACTGTATCATGGAGGGCAGGATGATGCCTGCTCCAGTGTCCTATGTGCCAGAAAGAGGACTAAACATGTGGCAGGTGCTCAGTAAATATTTGCCAAATAAACAAATGAATCCTAGAGAGGCAGAGCAGACAGCACAGATCTGAGACAGATACGAACAGGCTTCCTTCACTCAGGACTGAGTTACACACTTAGCAACAGCCCAGCTCCCAGCGGGGAGAAAGAGAGGGGCAGAAGCGCTGATGTGGGGTAAATGCAGTCTCCACTCTTCCCATCCTGCTGGTCCTCACCTGGCTCAGCCCAAACCCAGACAGATGTGCTCAGTCACCCTGTGCCTCCATCTCGGGTGAGCAGTTCTTGAGGGTCCAGAGTGAGCCACCTGCTCACGCTGCCCACAGGCAGGACACGGGCTGGGCTTCCACTGTGAAGAGCCAGGGCCAGATGAGCGCACGAGGGCTAAGCACCTCTGGAGAAGGGAGGAAATGGGGCCCACACAGGGAGGGAGGAAAGGGGGTCAGAGACCCTGTGATACAGCGGTGGGAGTGCAGAAATAAGACTCGGGACTAAAGTCAGTGAAGCAAACGTGTCCCATTGTGTGGGGATGAGGGAGGACAGGAGGACAGGACGCTGGGGAGGCACACAGCCCAGCAGGTGAAGGTGGAATTTAAAGAACAGAATGCCGTGAGGGACAGACCCTGCTGCCCTCCTTTGGCCAGGCGGCCCGCCCACACACACTCAGCCCGGTCCACAGAGAGCAGCCAGCAGCGCCCACACATCAGGGTGCTGTCTGAGCCACACAGATGGCCTCGCACTGCACGTGGACCCAGCTCTCCTGCGGCAGTTTCAGCACGTGAAGCCCACCGGTTTTCCTGTGTGGCCTAAGTGCCGCCTCGGTCCTGACGCTGAGCCCTACCCCTCCAACTGACCTCTGACTTCTCGTACAGAAGACCCTCTTCCCACCACAGAGCTGGCATGGCGCTTCCCAGGGGACCCTTGAGCCCTGCCAGGCTAGGAGAGGCAGATCACCCCACCCGGGAGGGGTCAAGAAGGCTTCACAGAGAGCCTGAGCCTCAAAAGCAGAGGGTGATGAGCACAAAGCAGACGGTGGCCTGTGTGGAGGTCTCAATCCCGCCTCTGCCACACAGAGGCCGGAGTGTCCTAGAGGGAGGGCAAGCAGTCCCCGCAGAGCCTCCCGCTGCTGTTTCTCCTGAGGCTCTGGGCTGGAGGCAGGAGGTGCTGAGCTCAAAGCAGCACCACAAACCAGAGACAGCAGCACAGCAGTATTCAGCAGGTCTGAGTTTTGTTCCAGAAGTATCAGTGACCATATGAGCACGTATGCAGTAACCCAACCCCTTGAAAACTGTGTAAAATTGTTTTGTTGAAAGGGGAATTCTATTCTGCTATGTGCTGGTCTACTGGGCAGAGCTACAGGCCAGGACACACAAAGGAAGAAGGAAAGAGCAGCATGAAGTGCACGCACAGAGGGCAGGGCTGGTTCAAACTGCAGACTGTTTCCTCCTGGTGGGTGTCGTCCCTCCACCTCTACTCCCCAGGCCTGGCCCTATTAGCAGGAAGAGCTGGGGCTGGTGAGTTACCTATGTGTTTCCTGGAAACCAGAGCCCGGGGCCACTCCCCACCATCTCAGTGCCCTGCAGAGGCTCATTCATTCTTTCACAAGCAACAACTGCTCTGGGTGAGAGGCAGGAAGGATGTCCTCAGTCAGGCCTTCCTCACCGCAAATCCGTCCTGCTGACACAGCCAACAGATCTGCCTTTCCTCCATTCAGCTCATCCTTCGCGCCTCTGAAATGGATCCCTACCTAGTCATTCCCTGCTCAAAAGTTTCCACGCTTCCTTACTGCTTATGAGTCCACACACCCCTGCCCGGCAGGCCGCGCACGCCCCAGCTCCTCTTTCCCCACAGCCTGCGCAAGTTCTGCCTCAGCAGCATCACACATTCCCCAGGCCCAGGCGGCGCGCTCCACTGCCTGCTGCCTTCACTCAGCCGTCCTCGCGCTGCGGTTCTGTGCGGGATGGGGCTGGGGGAAGAGCCTGCGCTTCGCTCCTCTTGGATTCCGTACAGGAGTCCTTTACTTGGATGGCATTAAGGGAGTCGTCATGATCACTATAATCCTCTTGGGCCACACATCAACTTGCTCTACTCTTTGGGCAGGTGTTTAGCTGCCCTTAGAAGAATGTGCGTTAAAGTAATACCAGGAAACTCAGTGACCTAGGGCAGGATCAGCCTTCCCAGGACAGAGGGCGCTGCCTTGTAAACGCACTGCCTCAGCCGTACTAACCCGGCTACTGCTGGCAAGGAGCAACAGGTGGGCTCGGGGTCAGCAAGGCCCAGTCCACCCTCTCGCTCCCTAGTAATACAGCAGAATGGAACGAGGCTCATGTGTTTCTGGGGCAATGAAGATGCCACACACTGCCTGTAGTTATGAATGGTTCTTATAACAATGAGATGACATCCGTGCTTGGTTTTTTTAAGATGCATCATTGCGTGTTTATTAAACTATTGCTCCATCATATTTATTTGGCTACAAAACAACTCCCAGCCCATACTTCCAAAAGTGGTTTATTAAAAACTAAGCCTTGAACATTAATACTCAAAAGCACCCTTGAGAATCAATAATAATGCTGCAGATAAAATGAAAGGGAATCAAAGCAGTAAGTCTTGGCAGGGCTGTGGCTGCCCTTCAACACTTCCTTGCATGCTCACGCAGCTGGCGTGGGGAACATCACTGCGGATTTGTGGCACCCCAAACACCTGACTGCCTGTCTAAAATGTGGGTATGATAACAGGGGTGGGGCTGCTTATGGCCACCTAGGTCTATTTAGGAGTCACGGAGTGCCCAGAGGGGTCTATAATTTCCCTAATTAGCAACCCTTAGCTAATAATCTATGCCAGTCTGGTCTCAGCACCCATCCTGGGCAGACTCAGCCTTGTCCCTGGCACCAAGCTGAGTCCTGCCCTGCTCAAGATCAAGCCCCAAATCCTATCACCATGGCCTATGGCACCAGCTGAGCCTATGAGGCTGCAGAACTACAGTCTATCTCTGCCAGGGAGCCAGTATGGGCAACACCACCCTGCATTCAGCGCTTTCTGGCCTCAGAGTACCTCTGACACAAAGGTCTCTCCCAGCTCTCTCTTAAATCTCCAAGCCTTTCCCCTGGATGCCCATCCACACTGGGTCCACACAGCAAGCAGTGACGTGACCACTTCCAGAGAGAAACCATACAAAGATTCAGAAGAGAGCTACAAGGTTTGGAAGCAACTCCCAATCACCCCAGCTGAAGATCCATGGACATTTGGGGCATCTCCCTAAAATATGTAAAGGCTGACCTGGGCCAAGGGAGCCCAGGTGACTGTGCAACTACAGAGGAATCATAGGGGACTTCCCAGTTCAGGATAAGAATTTCCTCCAAGGCAGTCACACCAGAAAAGGGCTCACCTGCTCAGCCCCGCCTGTGAGGAAGAGGAAGCCTGGGGGTCAGCACTCACCTGGTGACTTCTTGTACATTGTTGGTGCGAGCAGCTTCCATCAGGGCTGCATCTGAAGAGAGAGGGGCACTGGTCAGATCCCTGGCCAGGACTTACCCCTCAGGGCTGCCTGAAGAGCCCATGAAGCAGTGGGAGCAGAAACACGGACCTTCACAGGGGAATCAGGGCCACAAAAAGGCCGATCGTCCCTCCCCGCGTGGTGTCCACTGTTAACAACCAGACTTCTACCCTTTCTCTAACGGAACCCTCCCTTCCCCTCCCTTCCCTGCACAGGAATGCAAGTAAAGCACTGGGGCCTCATCTCACCTGGTGTCCAATTCCCCAGCTCTCCTAAGCTGCAGAGTTCTGCGTATGTTTTATCTCATTATTACTCATTCCCCGATCTGGTCCCATGCTCTCCAATTCTGCTTTAGCCTGGTTTTGAACCCTGTCACAGGTCGCAGACCCAAAGGCAAGGGAAGGCGAGTGGCGGGCAGCACTGTGGAGCTCTTAAGGATGCAGCGAGCTGCAAGATCATCAAGACCAGACTGGCTCCAACTCACTCTGCTGCCTCCTCGCCATGTGGCAGCCCCTTTGCTTCTCCACCGCCGCTTCCCGGACTATCAAGCAGATACAGTAACTTTGCTCTGCTACCCTAACAAGAAGGTTGAAGAGATGAATGCTAGCTGAAAAAAAATGCAAATTCACCAGTTCCAGTTCCAAGCAGAGAAGGGGAAACTCACAGCAAAGGAATTACTAGTCTAGGAGAAAATTAGCTCTAGGCCTGGTTTTTCTGGCCCAGGCAGCTGGTCTGTTGTCACCACCTTGTGGCCACAAAGAAAATCTGGCAGATTTGGAAAAATTTGAGTCAACAGGAGCACAATTTTACCGCTGAACACCAAGTGACCATGGTAACTTTTGTGTGTCCAGTCTGGTTGTGAGCTACGTTGATGGGTCCTGGACCATCTGCTCCCCACCTCCTCAGGGAGCTCTCAGTCCAGCTACAATACTCATCTAGAGAGACATGAGAGAAGGCCCTGGCACCCTGGCAGGCAGTCCCAATGCCACACTTACTTGCTATGCGACTTAGCCAACTCTTCTAGACCTAAGCCTCAGTTTCTTTATCCACACAACAGGGATAAGACACCCCCTTATGCACACGAAAACCAGATCTTTTCACCCTGGGTCTACCTGTTGGACCCCGCGGCCAGGTCTTCCCTACTTGCCTTACCAACTGTTCTCCCAGTGACATTCTCACAGCCTCCGGCTGCAAAGGGACAACCCTTCCTCACAGATAGCTCTACCCTCACTCTCCACAGATAAAAGTGATCACAGAGTACAGAATGAGATTAAACCAGCACCTCGTGTATCCTTGAAGGTGAAGTCGGGGTACACGTTAGCTTGCGAGTCAGAAGGTTAGAACTAGTCATGACTTTGGCCATTGTCTACTTTAGTAAATACGCTCACGTTTTCCTACTGAAATCACATGCTTCCGAGTCCAGCCTGGAGCCCCAGAAACCTTAGGCAAGACTTGGGACACCTTTGTCCAATTCATGCCTACACCCTGGCCTCAGGACATTCCCTTCTCATGAATCTTTCATGACGCTCCACTACCTACAGAAGAAATCTTCCAAATCCTCCTGCTTGGCACACAGGCCCAGTTCTAGCTGCTCTCCCTTCCCCCTCACTGACCCCTGTGCTACCCCTGCACACACCAGGCTGACTGAAGGCTCAAATTTATTTCTATTTACTAGGTACCTAGTAAGCACTTAATAGACACTGTAGGGAAACTTGCCAGAGTCAGGTTAAAAAAAAAAGACACATTTCCTATTCCCATGGGGCTCACAATGTCATTCTCCTTTACTTTCAACCTGCCTCATCCTTCAAGGGTCTCCAACCCTCAAGACAGGCTTTCCTGACCCCGCTGGCCCTCTAATCTTCTAACAAGACACAGCATCACTCACTAGCCCTGTATACCTAACTGCCTGCACCTGTCCCCTTGAATGGCTTTGTATTGTTAGGGCTCCAAAACACCTAACTCCCATCTAGACACACAGAAGGTATCCCCCAAAATGCTGAAAATTATAGAATGATAGCATACATATGCCAACAGAGCCCTTAGAGACTATTTCAATGCTCTCATTTTGTAGGACAGAAATAGGGCTAGTGAGGAAGAGCAAGAGTCTAAATTCACAGTGGGGGTTAAACACCAAGTAAGATACTCAGTGTCCCCATTCGTTGTTCAAAGTGCTATTTTTACAACAGGCCCCAATCTGTTGGACAAATAAAAGTCAAGGCAGTTCCTAAGTCTCAGAGGCTGGGATGGATGGGACCCATGGGTAGCACGCTTCAGCATGTCCCCTAAGAATAACTGAGGACCTACATGGTTGGGTTCACACAGGCCACACAAGGCCAATTCTCTGCCTATTGACTCTGTTCAGCTGAGCTTCTTGCACCCAGCTGAAGACGACTCTGGGTCAGCCACTCCTCTGCCCCCACTGTTCTGGGTCTCCAGGGATCCAACTTCCTTTTGCCAACTGCCTAGTAGGGCAAGATCACCTCAAACCTGAGACCAGACCGAGCAAAACTCTTAAGAGACTGACAGACACAGTCCACTGAACTACAAGAGTGATCAAAATAACAGTATTATAAGAGCACTGAAAAATCATCCCTTGTTCTACTATAAAGTGGAGAAACTGAGGCCAGAAAAGCAGGAGTCAAGCTGGCAATGCAACCAAGTCTTCCTTTCTGAGATCACTGTAGGTAGACAACTTCTCTGTGTCATGAAAACCACCTGCGGCTTACTGGAGACCGCTTGAAAAAGAAAAACAACAGGCAACATATCAGAACAGAAAAGGTTCATGGTGCAATTACATGTCTTGTCTAATACTCCCACTGTACAGTGGTACTCTTGTACCAAAGAGAAGAGATTGACCTAGGACGCAAGAGTATCCAACCAGGTTAGTTCTTCAGTCCAACACCTTCCTCTGGAACCATATGTCTGATCCTTCCAAGCCTGAGATTATGCAGGTCTGAAATAAGCACATACGGCCCTCTCCCCATCCTTCAAAAGCGCAGTGAGGTCACTCTTCCCACCTCTCCCACCCTCCTTGAATCCAGACTGGCCCCATAATTACCCTTGTTGGTCGGATTCTTGTTGTAGCAATGAACCACCAGTGCTGTAGCCAGGGCCCACATGCCCAGTCCAGCTCTATTGGGGAACCCATTCCAGTTGTCCCGTCCCGGGACGGTTTCTTCGAGGCTAGGAAAGCCCCCCCACGTGGCAGCAGCCAGGCACTGGGTCTCGGTGATTCCTCCTGGGCGCCCTCCAGTGGCTGCCCCTCGCCCAGGGAGCAAGGCCAAAGATGTTCCAGGGCGCCCTCCGCCGGCCGCTCTCAGCCACTGCAACTCCTCGCGGTCCCCAGTGATTACGTTCCAGCCGGAGGCAATTCCACGGCTTTGGGTCGACGGAGCCCTGAGCAGCCTGAGGAAGAGCTGAGGCGTCTGCGCTGTTCTCCTCAACACCAGAGATCTCAACATCGTGACAGCTGCTTCAATGAAACCCCGGTGCCGGCCCCTGTGCTGGCCACGATCAACATGGCTGCCGCGGCGCGTTCGAAGACGCCGCGAAAGGGGCGGAACTGCGCATTACCTCACGGGAGTGGTAGTCCACAGCCCTAGATCTTTCCACATTTGAAGAACGAATCAACTACATTTCCCAGAAAGTGGCAGGACAGCGTCACAATGGCGGCTAGTTTGGTCCGAGGTATGATGGGAAATGGAGTTCAGGTGGAGGGGCGTGGCAATTAAAGATTTGATCCCAAACCGTCTTTCCTACTTTAGATAAAATACGCGACAAAATAGTTCGATCTCTAGTTCCGGGTGGTGGAGGGATTATGTCCAGTGTAATTTAAGTAAGGATGTTCCTCAGAGACATAGTATGAAAATCACGCTTCTTTTAGTTCATTTTTCGTTTCAGCTTGGGTTGGCTTTCAAAAAGATGCCGATCGTAACAGTCGCACCTAAATAAAGATATCGCTTGTTTCCCAAACTTCCTTTCGGTTGAAAAGTTGACTCCTGCTCTTATGAATGTTGTTTATTTATCTCTCCTTTTTCAGTAGTAGAGGCTGAACCCAAGACCCTATACGTGTTAGGAGAGCTCCCTGTGAAGCTACAACTCCAGCCCTTTTTTTATTTACTTTGAAACAGGGTCTTGCTAAATTGTTCAGCGTGGCCTCGAGTTTGATTGTTCAGCCTCAACCTGCGAAATAGCTGGGATTTACAGGCGTGTACCCCACCTGCGTTATTTTCAAAGGGCTCTCACGTGGGCTGTGTTTTAGGTTCCTCGTGGCAGCTGTCTGAGGAACTGTTACTCTTTTTCACAGCAAAGAGAATATCAACGCAAAGGTGAATGATTTGTCAGGAAGTCGACTGAAGTAAAGCTCAGGTCTTCTGACTTCAAGTCCATGTTTTCCATAAATTCCTGCACCCTAATCTCGTTCTCTTTATTCCAGATTTAGTAGGCAAAAAAGGAAGGTACTAGTCCTGTCTCTTGCTCTTGTGCGTTAAGCCTGCTTATACTTCACTTTACTGGAGCCCTCTCTAACCATTTCAATTAAAATAGCAACCCCACCCATCTTTCTTACCCTACTTAATTTTTCTTTCTAGCATTTATTGCCACCTGACATACTATATATTTTATTATCTCTTTTCAGGACAATGTAAACCCTATGAAGCAAGGACTTTGTTTTTTTCACTTTTATATCACTGCTCCCCCAAACAATGTTCGGGACACAAGAGGCACTCAAATGAGTTATTCTCACCTTATTAGTCTGGGGGAATTGAATATGAGCTTTGGCTTTAAGACAGATTTGGATTTTAGTTTTGACTCTTGCGTTTACTACATATGTGGCCTTGGACAAATTCCTCTACCCCTCTGATAATTTCCTCACTATTATCCATGATAGTAATTTTCATTTACTGCGATTGCTTTCATTAAATGGGATAATGTGTAGAAAGCCCTAAAGGCTGTCCTAGCTCACAGGTGTTGAGAAATGACAGTTTTCATTGCCTTCTTTGCTCTGGGGGTTCATAATATTTCTTACTCTAAATTTCCTTAGGGGAGAGGTGGTTTTTTAAATTTTCCCATGCCTTAGTAAGACACACAGCAATTGATGTTGAATGAATGTTTTTAAAAGTTTTCAGTAGCCAAAGCTTCTGACTTTCCTATTTTAAGAGATTTCCAGGACATCTTGACTTGTTAACCACCCCATTCACAACAGCAGCTTTGGCCTCTGTACTTCTGCCTCTCAGTTAAGGATAATTAATTATAACAGGAACAACTGCCTGAGTGGATCAAAGACAAAGTGCACCTTAGTGTGCACAGTTCAAAACCCCTTGCTGCAGACACAGCCCAAGGTCCCTCCTTTTACTTAGCACCACAGACAGGTCAAGTATGTGTCTACCCACTGTTTCACTTGCTTTTCACAGAAAATGTCTACGAGGGGTATAAGGAAGAGATTAATACTCTCATTATTTGATAGGGATACTGCAAAAGTTAAATATCTATGTATGAGTGGGAAGTAATGGGAAAATATGGAATCATCTGGGATGCAGAGTGAAAAAAGCCACCAGGAGTCACTGTGAAGACCCTCGCATCCAGTTCTAGTATTAAAAATATCTCCACCCCGTGATAACTTCTTTCAGTCTGCTTAGAAAGCAGAGGTTAATGTTAAGTTCCAGTTCTCTGGCTTGGCCATGTGCTTCTAACTGTTGGGTTGACAGAGAAGCTGATCATTTAATTTGTAGTGAGGTGACTGGTAGATAGTGGGGTGAGTTTCAGGAGGAGCCATTCAAAGGAAAATGGCTTCAAAGGAAAATGCTTTTCCTGAAAACAAAACACACACACACACATACGTACATACCACCTCCACCACCATCACCACCACTACCACCACATATTTTTAAACAAAGTAGGAGTTTTTCACTGTGAAGAAAGAAGTTACAAATAAGAAAAGAGAGCTAGGCGTGGTGGCTCATGGCTGTAATCCCAGCACTCAGGAGGCAAAGGCAGGAGGATTGCTACAAATTTGAGGCTAGCCTGGGCTACATAGTGAGTTCAAGGCCAATGTGAATTACAAAGCAAGACCCTGTCTCAAAAACAGAAACTAAAACAAAACAAAACAAAAAAGCCCCTAAAAACAACAAAAAAGAGAAAGCTAAAAATCAACTTCGTGGTATTGGATTGGAAATAGAGGTATTAATATAAAACTCATGGCTTTTAAATATATACACAGATAGATAATACAGAAATAAAAATTGGTAAGTATGAATGGATTAGCAGAGTAGTCATATTGCCTAGCTCCATCCTCTGAGAAGATCTAAAAGCACTGACACCCAGATAAACATATTCTCCAGGAAACCAGGAACAAATTGCCTATGGAAAAATGGTTGCTTTCAGAACTGGGGCAAAGAAAATACAAAATGATCCAGGAACATCTTAGATGCCAACAAGGAAGGGAAGGCTCAAAACCAGATGCAGGCATGTGAAAGGAACTCAGGAACAAATACTGAGAAACGTTTTTAATGATCTAAACTGGTGTCATTTGCAAAACAATGACTGTAGAGGAGGTTTATCGGTGGAGTAAAACTTACACGATGAAATCACAGGGATACAAATTATCAGGTAAATAGAACAGTGAAGGATGAATAGGGAAAGAGATAGTGCTTCCTTACAGCCGAAGTTCACCTAGTAAATATAGATAGTAGAAAGAGATAGAGGATTGGTACTAGGCAAACAGCACAGTAATCAACATTTCCAGGAAAGATCCAAAGGTAATGTTAAAGTTAATGGGCACTAGGAAAAAGTTTGAGGAGAAACAGTATTTGTATAGTTCTAAATATCTTCTGCAAGATATAGTAGTCATCCACTTAGAAAAACTTTAACATCAACTTGCCATGTGATAAAGGCAAACATCACAAACGCCTTGGAAGGATGCACAAAGAACACAACACTATTTCTGTGGCATTTTGTTGACCTTACATGTTTTCTTGCTCTAACCATGAGAAGACATCAGATGAACCCATGCTTAGGAACATTCTGTAGAAACCTGATACAGTATTTGCATTAGTTTTCTATTGTTTCTAATAAATCACCACGAATGTATCAACCTACAACAACAACTACTCAGTATTTTACAATTTCTGTGGGTCTGGAGCCCAGCATATTTTAACCAGGTCTTCTGCTCAGGTTTTGAAAAGGCTGAAATGAAGTCAACCAGTTGTATTCACATCTGGAGGCTCAACTAGGCAAAGCTAGTTTTCCACACTTCTCATCGCTTATATGTTAACTTTGGGGTATTGGTGTGGGGAATATAAGGGAATTCTTTGTGCTATTTTTGTCATTTTTCTAAAATTAATTCAAAATAATGTTTTAAAGAAAATATGTAATATACTTTAATTTCTCCTTCAGCATGGGAAGACAGGTCAGGGAAGGGAAAATGAAAAAGAAAATCACATACAGTAGGATGAAATATTGATTGATTCATTCAACAACATGTTTATTGGACATTTACTATATACATTACATGACTCACTGGTGCTAATTCCTAAAAAGTAAGGTCTATTCCTTACGTTTTGTTGTGTATCCCAGGCACCTTGTGCAGTGGTCAGGCACAGAGAAAGTGTTAACATTTTAAAAATTGATTTTATTGTTAGATTTTATATATACATTATGATCACATTCAACATTGAGAGTTTGTACCAGTATATGAGACATTTTGGTTCTAATTTTTTCCCATTCTCTTAATTCCAACAATAATCAGAATCACACACACACACACACACACACACACACACACACACACACTGCTGTCTTACACATAGAGAAGCTGTGCACATGGCTACTGTAGCTCTAGTCTGTATTCCAAAGAGACTACTACCTCGCTTGAGTTCTCCTACTCCTTACAGTTGAGTTCTCAAAGAACTCCAGATGCTTTCAGGAAATTTTAGTAGAAATCCTTGGGAATAATCTTTTTTTTCCCCCAGAAAGTTATTTAGTCAGGTAACAGTAGTAAAAGATACAGTTAAAAATATGATATTCCTTTAAATATCAAGAGACCGATAATATTCCATTCTGGTTCATCTTTACCAGTTAAAGATATATTCTCATGTCAATTGAATCCAGGACCTCACACGTGCTAGGTAGGCACTTTAGCACTGAGCTACATTCCCAACATTTTCAGTTTTTATTTTGAGATAGAATCTTGCTAAGTTGCCAAACCCAAGCAGCCTCAACCTTCCTTGTAGAGAGGTACGTGCCAGCATGCCTCACTCATTTTTCCCCCTTTTCAGGGCTGGAAATTGAGCACAGGGCCTCACACATGTTGAGCAAAAGGTCCAATGTAGAACTATAAACCCAGTCCTTAAAGATCTTTTTAAAATTTAGCATAGTGGCTAGTGGTTAGTGGATTGGTATTGAATAAGGAACTCATTCCTGCCAATCCTGCTATCACCGCACCACTATCTCCATGTCCAATCTTCTACAGTTTTCTTTGGGATAACTGAAATGAGCTGATCTATTAGCAACAAATGTAGCAAATTTAATTAAGCATTTACTTTGTTCTAGTCATAGTGCTAAGTAATTATCCTGCATCAGTTATCTATATAAATGTTCACAGGTGTGTATATATCAAATTTTATCAAATTTACACTTTAGATATAAAATGCAGAAAATTAACTAGACTTCAATGAAGCTCTTTCCAAATACTATAATGTTTATATATTTTATGTATGTATGTATGTATGGTTTTTTTTCTTTTTTTGAGACAGGGTCTCACTTTGTAGTTCAGGCTGGGCCTGAGATCACTATGTAGCCCAGGCAAGCCTGGAACTCAGCAATCCTCCTGTCTCTGCCTCCTGAGTGCTGGGATTACAGGCATGAGCCACCATGCCCGGCACTGTGGGGTGTGGTACTGATTGCTGGTGGGTGTGTCTCACCATGCCCAATATCATAGCATTGTATGTGGTTACCGGGATCAAACCGGGGACCTTGTGCTTGCTAAGCAGGCACCAGATCCACTGAGCTAAATCTCTGGCCCATATTTATATATTTTAAATGTTTAACATATTCCAAATACTATAATGTGACAGTTCCTCTCTCGCATTGGGAAATATGCACTGTACATATTACATATTATATTTTTGTTTATCTAAAGTAACAGTGAAAAGTTTGTAAGGAAAAGAGCACTCACTTTACTGATGGAGTGTAGACAGTACAATTTCAATGAAGGTATCTGTCCATATCAAAATTCTGGAATTTAAAATATAGGATACTTGCCTGTGCATAAAATAAGGTCTTTTTAAAGAGATTTGTAGTAGTGAGAGATTAGAAGCAGCCTAAATTGTGGAGAGCTGCGATGTACCGCACCCCTAAGATGGCGCCGGTTTCCGCCGTCTGCCAGCCTGCTGGCGAGCGCTCTCCGTGGTAAACAAGTCCTTATTTGGCTGTGCTTGTTCCAGGTGCCTGTTTCCGCATAAGAGTGACCTATCTGCTTTGCCCACGTGGCTCACTGAGATTGGCTGGCCTAGGAGTACTTAAGTCTGTGGGAGGGTCTCCCCGTGGTCAGAAGATGTTTCAAGGTTCCTGAATAAACTGCTTGAGGAAGAACTCTCACGGGGTCGTGTCTTCCTTGCTGGTCGAGGCGGACGTGACAAGTGGTGGCCCATACAGGGAACCTCAGAGTTCAGAACCCCTGCAGTCAGGGCAGCGCTGGTAAGTTCCCAAGGTAAGGTGGGACTATGAAGACCGCGAAATAAGCGGCAATAAAGTCTCAGGTTCTGAGCAAGACAGGCTCACGGAGTGACAAGCTGAGAGCGAGTGCTTCGTGTAGTGGGAAGTGGAAGCTAAAATGGGCGCTTCATCGTCGCACCCAATTTTTCTGGCTCTTCAAGAGCTGCTTTTGTCTAAAAACCTTAAAATTAAAAGGAGTACCTTAGAAAGATTTCTGAGTGAATGTGATACTGTCGCTCCATGGTTTACGGTATCAGGAAATCTAACCATGGCGTGCTGGGATAAGTTGGGGAAGGATTTAGATTTTGCGTGGGAACAAGGCACAGTTGAATCGGGGGTTAGGCCAGTATGGAAGCTCGTACGGAGCTGCCTGGAGGATCAGAGATGCTATAAAGCTGTGGAGGAAGGGCAAGCGGCCTTAGAGACCCTCCAGGAGGAGAGATTCGAGAGATCAGAAAAAAAAAGGGTAGAGAGACAGACTCAGAAACGTCTGATACAAGTGATGATAGGGGTTCCTTTTCTCCCCGAAGATCAGGATATCAGTCCTGTGGAAGGAAATTTTAGTATCGCCTTGAAAGGGAGCTTATGTTTCCATGTGGTTAGAAATATTAGTATGACAGATGACTGTATCCTCCTGTATAATCAGACTGCAGCCTGGTTAGATAGATCAAGAAGTGGTGGGGATAGAGCTAATGGGACTTGGGTGAGGGGTGTTTGGCCTGCTATGCGACCAAGGGGGAACCTCAGCATCCCTCAACAACCACGTTGGGCACCTAGATGCACAGGAGTCAGGGATGATACCCTGCCCCCATGGACAGGA